>JAOTOM010005134.1:782500-965000 GCA_034440615.1 Ashinkailepas kermadecensis | reverse complement strand
CGTCAGTCCTGGATTGTGGTCACTGTCACATGCGTGACCCACCCAACTGAAGGTGGTGTGACACGTCCCACAGCGTCTGGCAGGTCAGTCCTGGATTGTGGTCACTGTCACATGCGTGACCCACCCAACTGAAGGTGGTGTGACTCGCCCCCAGAGCCAGGCAGCCCGATCCCCGGCTACCTGCTGCAAGTGGCGCGCGAGCAGCAGCTGCCACTGCACCAGAAGTACCACTACCCCGTGCTGGACCTGCGCACGGCCGAAGACGCCGACGTACCGCAGCTGTACGGCGCCGCCGCGGCGTCCACGGCTCCGTGCACGTCCACGTCCACGTCCACGTCCACGCCGGCCAGCTACGTCGGGCGGCCGTCCACGGCCGGGCCGGCCGCGCGCCTGGCGTACGCGGCCGGCGCGTCTGCGATCGACGGCAGCCTGCTGGAGCCGGCGTCGCCGCTCGACAGCGGGCTGGAGCCGGCCAAGGGCGACTCCGCGCGCCGCCACCGCCGCCGCCACCGTCGCCGCCACCTGCGCCGCCAGCGCCGCCTGCGTCGGCGCAGAGGGCAGCACTGAGCCACCGGCAGGCGGCGCCACCGACGCGCGGCACTGAGTACAAACGAGGCGAGAGAGAGAAAGAGATAGAGAGAGAGAGAGAGAGAGACAGAGACAGAGACAGAGACAGGAAGAGAGCGAGATCGTGAGCGTCAGACCGCGCACCTTCCGTCAGGCCAAAGCTAGCTGTATGTTGTGCATATTCACGGGTATGAGGCGGCCACGTCGGGCCACCGGCCGGCGCCGTCAGTGGACTGCGTGCCCGGCGCAGAACTCGCCACGTCCCAGCAGGCTCGCGCTTCACCCCGCGTATGCGTCCAGTTTGGTGAGATTGGGCGGGGTGCCGCTGGCCATCGCTGGGCGGCAGGTGGCAGGGTTTCACCGTCGGCTCTCCGATGGCAGAGGCGAAGAGGATGAGCGTGGGCAGAGCGGGCCTTCCAAGTCAGGACTGTTGGCATCGCCCGAGGCTGGTACCCTCTTCACTTCTTGCTGGCAGCATATGTGGACGCCATGACGTGTTCGTAATGTTACTACTGTCTTGGTTGATTAATTTATAGTATTTGCTATTTGCTTCGTAGATCTCACGTTCTTCTCGGTATGTTATTTAATATAACATGCGATGATGCCACAAGATGAAGCTTGTATTATGAGGAACGCGTCCAAGAGTTGGAGCAGGTTTCCTTCCTAGTAGGCATGCTATCAATGCGGTGTGTTTTGTTTTGAGGTGCTTCACATTAAAATAAACTATCATCTAGAACATCGCGTATTACTTTCAACCTTCGTTGCAACCCACAATACACTCTCCTCTGCAGTTCAAGATAGAAACATGTGAACATGTATATGCTGCTCAGCATTGCATACTTGACAAACTAAGGAAATTTCAGAGATTATCTTAATTGCAGTTTCGGACTTTGCCTCTCGTACTAATATTGCAATAGTTAGTCCTATGCATATGCATACGTATGCGTATATACATACATACATATATATATATATATATATATATATATATATATATATATATATATATATATATATATATATATATATATATATATATATATATATATATATGTCTATATATATATATATATATATATATATATATATATATATATATATATATATATATATATATATATATGTATATATATATATATATATGTATATATACATATATATATATATATATATATATATATATATATATATATATATATATATATATATATATATATAACCATGTATCCTATTTATTATTTATGAAGAGTTTGTGTGTAATTCCGAAACCGCAAGTTGATTTAATGACATTTTGCACCCATATTTGGGATGGGTCACAGCCACGACACATCAAGTTTCAAGTCGATTGGAGCTCCTTAGGGGGCGATTTGGGGTCAATCATGCGCTATGGTTAATACATGGTGAAAGGAGAAAAGTGAGTGTTTTGAAAACTACAGCGGAAGCAGGCGCTCACTATGCTGGCAATAGATGGCCTGGTAAGCATTGATCATAGCGACATGATGTTGGCACACAATGGTAGTGGATAGAACAGCGAATTGCGCCAGTCTCATTGCTTCCATCTGTACAAAAAGAAGAAGAACCGTGGGTTCTTTTACGACGCATTCAACCGCTAAGTTATATAGCGTCGCCAACCTCTCACGCCGATCGGTCGCGGGTGGACTCGGTAAATGCCGTCGGTTGTGAGATTCGAACCCACAATCTTGCGATCAAGAGGCCGACGCTCTACCAACTGAGCTACCGCGGCACCCTTCCATCTGTACATGCCACGTGACTTCCACAGTGGGATAAATGGTGAAACGAACTGTTGATCATTTCACACGCTTGGGGCTGAAGCTCGGGAATCAGACGAGACAACGATTTGAAACATCTGGCACTTTCTTCAGGTCCCGACTAGATTTGGGCTATCAAACGTAAATATGTACGCCCCACAGGTTCGCCGTTGTGGTGACCACAAAGGATGAACGTCACGACTTTGGAAAACTGCTCCATTTACATACTGGCTGTGACCAAACCGTTGGGAAGCTGGCAACAGAAAATGGTGCAAATGGATAGCCCATGTCATTGCGGTCAACACACTTCCATTGGATATTCCCTTTAGAAAATACTATGGGTACAATCCAACTTGTTCTAACTCAGATGAGGAGTTTCGTATGCTGTCGGTATTGCCTTTGGTGTTGCCATGCAACATTAATATTTTAATTGCCCTCAAAATGCTCATCAAGCACTGGCAATCGCTCTCTGAACTTGCACAGGACACCAAGTTCGTCCTGCAGTTGGATGTTTTCAACTACGGATGTGGACAGGTATTTCAGAGTGCATCAGGCCATTTTCAGTGGCATGGACCCTGACTGTGCCCACGCAACATCAATAATCTTCTCGATTTAGTATGAGGTGTAAGCCGCTACATGAAAAGTATGCGGTTGAATTAGATGTTGGCAACACGAATAATTATGCAAAGTACCTATGTTCTCAACCAATATAAAATGCTTCTTTTTATCCTTCATTACCCAACTCGTAAATTCATCGATCAGTCGTCCAATCATTCGCATTGTTTGAGCGGTTGACTATTTGGCATGCGCACGCGCTGTCTTGCAGATGTATTGAGGTGGTAATACGCTGATAGCAAGTACATTTATAAAAAGCTGTGCTGTATTCAGTGGCGAACTGAAGCGTGGAACAATTATTGATAATTTGAGTCCAGTGTTGCCACACCTTGGGTAATTTTCCGAGACATGGGAAATGAACTCGGATCTTGGGATCTTTGAATCTGTACCCGGATCTTGGGCGCTTTAGATCATTTTAATCGAATCCTTATTATTGTTTCTGGAAGAAAGCATGTGTACCCAGCTTTTCGGGTGGATAATTCTGCGTATGACGTGTTTTTTTTTGCTTCTGCGTACGGTAACGACATATGTTTTGTGTCGTATGTTGGGCGTATTCTGTTTACCTATTGCTACGGTTTCTACCTGATTCTGCCAAGTCCTGGGTACCAACGACCTTGAACGGACGGTATGATCACTGCGAAACAATACAATATTATCTCTCTCCCCCTCTCTCTCTCTCTCTCTCTCTCTCTCTCTCTCTCTCTCTCTCTCTCTCCATCTCTATCTCTAGCTCTATCTATATCTCTATCTCTATCTCTATCTCTATCTCTATCTCTATTTCTATTTCTATCTCTATCTCTCTCCATATCTCTATCTATCTCTCTATTTCTATTTCTATCTCTATCTCTATCTCTATATCTATCTATATCTATATCTATATATCTCTATCTCTATCTCTATCTATATCTTTATCTCTATCTCTATCTCTATCTCTATCTCTATCTCTATCTCTATCTCTATCTCTATCTCTATCTCTATCTCTATCCCTATCTCTATCTCTATCTCTATCTCTATCTCTATCTCTATCTCTATCTCTCTATCTATCTCTATCTCTATCTCTATCTCTATCTCTATCTCTATCTCCATCTCTATCTCTATCTTTATCTCTATCTCTATCTCTATATCTATCTCTATCTCTCTCTCTCTCACTCTCTCTCTCTCTCTCTCTCTCTCTCTCTCTCTCTCTCTCTCTCTCTCTCTCTCTCTCTCTCTCTCTCTCTCTCTCTCTCTCTCTCTCTCTCTCTATATATATATATACACACGTGCACAGATGAACAGCGTTTACAATTTAATAGCAATGCTACGTACATGTAGTGAATTACGGGTACAACCTTGCATCTGGTAGTCATTTGTAAGGCTCTAAACATTAGCTTTCCAACAACGTTGTTGAACATTTTGACCCCATCGTGATTCCTACGACTTGGTCTGATGAAAACAACCGTGGTCGGACAGTTTGGAAGACTACTTGTTGGACGAAAAATATTTGCATCTGTTGTCGAATAATATCATTATAAGGCGGCTGTTAGGACGCTGAGCGAGCGAAGGCAAGTGCGATGGTCGAATATCCGTGCATATAAGTTATATAGGTGCATTGTCTTGAGTTAGTGTACAGCCACGCGCCTTTAGGCATGCATGCGGAGCGAAAGTGGTTTCGGATGTGAAACACTCACTACGTTGCATCACTCTCAAAGCGGAAGCGAAGATCATCAGCTCTTTCCGGAACTAGGTCCGAGTTCTCGGAACACCAAGCAGCGGCCGAACAACCAAGCTGCGAAGAAGGACGCTATTCGCCGGCTTCGGTACGAAATCTCTGGTTAGCTGCCGACGCGCGGGGACGCTGCCGCAAACCTCCTGTCGGTGCACATAGATCACGAGTAATTGAGCAAGAAAATTCGACGGAAGCTCGTAAATGTCAAAAGGAAACGAGCCGATCTGGCTCTGACTGGGTAAATTAGAACTATAATTGCTGCATTGCACCGTGCACCGCTGTTGAAAGCTGGCCACCAGTAAAAAAATCGTCGCAAGCTTCTTTCTTTGAGTAAATATAAACAGACCACGTGCATTCTATAGGAATACAAGTTGCTCGGCACCAAAATCAAGAGAGCATGCATGAATGTGAGTGGGAACAAAATTGAACCCGAACCCAGCACACATACACATATACACATACACACATAAACAGCATACACAGCATGTACAATATACACAGCACACATACACATATACACATACACACATCAACAGCATACACAGCATACACAGAATACATAGCATACACAGCATGCACATCATACACCTCACACACAGCAAAGCATGCACAACACACACAGCATGCACAACACCCACAGCAAGCACAATATACACAGAATACACAGCATGCACAGCATACACAGTGCTGTGCATGCTGTGTATGTGCTCACATATATCACACACAGCATACACAGCATACACAGCATGCACAGTGCTGTGCATGCTGTGTATGTGCTCACATATATCACACACAGCATACACAGCATACACAGCATGCACAGTGCTGTGCATGCTGTGTATGTGCTCACATATATCACACACAGCATACACAGCATGCACAGTGCTGTGCATGCTGTGTATGTGCTCACATATATCACACACAGCATACACAGCATACACAGCATGCACAGTGCTGTGCATGCTGTGTATGTGCTCACATATATCACACACAGCATACACAGCATACACAGCATGTACGGTGAACACGGAGCACACAGCGGTAGACCCGCTAGAGCATCGCCACCGTTTGTAATAACTCCAACACACCGAACGTCACTCACTCACTAACGTCCGTACTAACACCACAACACGTACATACCACACACCGAGCGTGACTTATTACCATCATTCGTAATAACTCCACAGCACGTACCACACACCGAACGTCACTCATACACCACCGGTCTGCCAGTCGGAATGTGACAATTAAGTACCGAACGTGACTCGTTCGGTACTGAATTGTCACACTTCCGCTGGCAGACCGGTGATGAATGAGCCACATTCACCACCGGTCTGCCATAGTGCGCGGGAGTGTGACAGTCGAGTTGCCGACAGTTATGAAGTACCTGCAGCGATACAGCGACAGTTATGAAGTACCTACAGCGATACAGCGACAGTTATGAAGTATCTGCAGCGATACAGCGACAGTTATGAAGTATCTGCAGCGATACAACGACAGCGGGCATGCCTGCACACAACTCAGTCGCCAAAGCACTAGCCCGAAACATGAGGTCACTGGGTCCTGGTCCCCTACGAAAAATCGAACTGTTCTTAGACAACTTAGAAAATGTTTTTAAAAAAAAATAAAATAGTTCATCTCTGTTGTCAACTCCATCACTGTGAAACTCACGTGACCTTGCCATCAATGATGTGCGTTTTGTTCCTTCATCAAAGTATATAATTAGTTTGCAAAACATATTAGCATAGGCTGAGGTGCTATTGAACAGAAAAGTATCGGAGAACTGACTCATATTCGATTGAATGCCTAGTTACCTGACCACCGACGACTGAATGCCTAGTTACCTGACCACCGACGACTGAATGCCTAGTTACCTGACGACTAACGACTAAATGCCTAGTTACCTGACGACTAACGACTGAATGCCTAGTTACCTGACCACCGACGACTGAATGCCTAGTTACCTGACGACTAACGACTGAATGCCTAGTTACCTGACGACTAACGACTGAATGCCTAGTTACCTGACGACTGACGACTGAATGTTCAGCTACCTGACGACTAACGACTGAATGCCTAGTTACCTGACGACTGATGACTGAATGTTCAGCTACCTGACGACTAACGACTGAATGCCTAGTTACCTGACGACTAACGACTGAATGCCTAGTTACCTGACGACTGAATGCCTAGTTACTTGACGACTAACGACTGAATGCCTAGTTACCTGACGACTAACGACTGAATGCCTAGTTACCTGACGACTGACGACTGAATGCCTAGTTACTTAACGACTGACGACTGAATGCCTAATTACCTGACGACTGACGACTGAATTCCTAGTTACCTTACGCATTGTCCTTGCAACACGCATTGTCCTCAATGGTTATTCATTTTGCTGTTCAGCTTGATGTAGTACAAGCATAACAGCCAGCACAGGGGTCATTAGAGTAACGACCGGCGTTGGAAGTACATTGCAGGCGAACGGAACTCGCGCATATCAATCACGTTGGAATTGTCATTTGCGTTGTAAAGCTCATGCACGAAAAGCTGAAGATCATGTCATGCACGAAAAGCTGAAGATCATGTTCTGCACTCCTCATGACTCGACACCTGCACTCCTCATGACTCGGCACCTGCACTCCTCATGACTCGGCACCTGCACTCCTCATGACTCGGCACCTGCACTCCTCATGACTCGACACCTGCACTCCTCATGACTCGGCACCTGCACTCCTCATGACTCGGTACCTGTACTCCTCATGACTCGGCACCTGCACTCCTCATGACTCGGCACCTGCACTCCTCATGACTCGGCACCTGCACTCCTCATGACTCGGCACCTGCACTTCTCATGACTCGACACCTGCACTCATCATGACTCGACACCTGCACTCCTCATGACTCGGCACCTGCACTCCTCATGACTGGGTACCTGCACTCCTCATGACTCGGTACCTGTGCTCCTCATGACTCGGCACCTGCACTCCTCATGACTCGACACCTGTACTCCTCATGACTCGGCACCTGTACCCCTCATGACTCGGTACCTGTACTCCTCATGACTCGACACCTGCACTTCTCATGACTCGGTACCTGCACTCCTCATGACTCGGTACCTGTACTCCTCATGACTCGACACCTGCACTCCTCATGACTCGGTACATGTACTCCTCATGACTCGGCACCTGCACTTCTCATGACTCGATACCTACACTCCTCATGGCTCGGGTACCTGTACTCCTCATGACTCGGCACCTGCACTCCTCATGACTCGGCACCTGCACTTCTCATGACTCGACACCTGCACTCCTCATGACTCGGCACCTGCACTCCTCATGACTCGGCACCTGCACTCCTCATGACTCGGCACCTGCACTCCTCATGACTCGACACCTGCACTCATCATGACTCGGTACCTGCACTCCTCATGAATCGGTACCTGTACTCCTCATGACTCGGCACCTGCACTCCTCATGACTGGGTACCTGTACTCCTCATGACTGGGTACCTGCACTCCACATGACTCGGCACCTGCACTCCTCATGACTCGGCACCTGCACTCCTCATGACTCGGCACCTGCACTTCTCATGACTCGGCACCTGCACTCCTCATGACTCGGCACCTGCACTCCTCATGACTCGGCACCTGCACTCCTCATGACTCGGCACCTGCACTCCTCATGACTCGGTACATGTACTCCTCATGACTCGGTACCTGTACTCCTCATGACTCGGTACCTGCACTCCTCATGACTCGGTACCTGTACTCGTCCTGACTCGGCACCTGTACTCGTCATGACCCGGCACCTGCACTCCTCATGACTCGGTACCTGTACTCGTCATGACTCGGCGCATGTACTCCTCATGACTCGGTACCTGCACTCCTCATGACTGGGCACCTGCACTCCTCATGACTCGGCACCTGCACTCTCATGACTCGGTACCTGTACTCCTCATGACTCTGTACCTGTACTCCTCATGACTCGGCACCAACTGCCATCACTGACCGACTGACGACCGGCTGAATTGCGAAATTTCTGCCGAGAGTTCGGACGTCAGATATGTCGCTTAAATCTCCGTCTTTTAACACCACAGAATGCTCGTACAATTCAGAGAAATGTTGCGATGGAGTCGACAAAATCGAAATGAAAAGAGAGTAAAGAAAATAAAGTTGACTTAAAAAAGTCGCGAAAGGTTGCGAAGACAAGATCACCTGGCATTTGTCGGGCGCAATGGAAATGTGGGCGTCTGAGGATCTCCAACTCAAGAAAAAATATAGTTGGTTCATAACCAAATTAAATAATTCTGACATACTATTCTTGGTCAGCTGGCATGGCGCTTTTGGGACAAGTGTGCCAGGATGATCACTAGTGTGCTTACAAAAAACATAGTTCCAACTTATTCTACTTTATCTTCATAACATTTTACGCGAAAATCATTTATTAATGTTAGTTAGCTTTGAGATATCCATTTCATTGTCACTTGCACTGATGCAGTGTTAGTATTGTGACCTTCCGATTTGCCTGGTGTTGCCCTAGCTTGGAACTTATTCGCCGTATGTCGCCTTCGCTCCGTCCATTTAGCGTCGTTCAGTGGTGGGCACGAATTCCTATTGCTGGTGTGGTGAGACGTGTGAGAATCTCATCGCCGGGGGGTCGTCGTTGACAGTGGATGTGCGTGACCGGCTCGCCAGGCGCAGAGATGCCCTGGCCGATACACAGGTAGCCGGCGAAGCGTTGTATAAATAGCTGAACCGCCAGAGCCGCGCTGCTGTCCGACGACATACCGTCCATCGTCTGCAGCGTCAGTACGGGAAAGTGGGTCCGTCTCAGATGTGGCGAGTGTTGAAGCCAAGAACAAGTGGCAGTCAGGCCACAATAGTGATGCGCATTTTATAATGTAACACCTGATAAACTAAACACCTAGTTTTCGAGTGATGCGCATTTTGTAATGTAACACCTGATAAACTAAACACCTAGTTTTCGCAGATCGGACACACAACAGCTAACAGTGTGCCAGCACTGTCCGTTCCAGCGAGATTACCTCGGGCACACACTTGTAGGTTTGTTGTCCGAACAATAGATATGCAAAGTTATGGAATATTGTAGGGAACAGTAAATGGTCAACAGCCGAATATCATTCATTGTGATCATTACCATCGGAAGTGCGTTTTTTTCGTCCAATATAATGCTTGCCATTACGGGGCACAATTGAGGGCGCCAGAGAAGCGAGAGCAAGAAGCTGACCAACATGGCAACATGACTGCAGGCACCGGAGCGGGGATCGTAGCGGAGAACCCACCATGAGCTCTCTTAGCAACCCGTGGCAACACAGCTTTATGGTGATCAAATTTGGACGAAAGTGTAGGGAGAAAGAAGATTAAGTACATCTCACTTCGGCAATGTGGGATAGCACATTACACTCTGAGATACCTGTGCCACATTGGGCAAAGGAGCGCTGTCTCGGAAGACTGTCTTCAAGTTCGACATAGGCACATTACAAACCAATCTGCTTCAGCCGATGTATGATGTACTTTTTGCCGACTTCAGGCAGACATACTGTGGACTAACACACACTTATTTCAACTCCGCGTGAAATGGTTACTTCAAATTCCATTCACGCATTCCCCAGGGGCATTGTGCTATCGGGAAAGGTTGAGACCGGAGCGGGTGCAGTTCACATCATCGAAGCAACGAGGCGAAGGCCGCCAATAACGACAATGCACCCGTAAAGATAGCGACACCGGCGCTGGCTGTTGCTGCGACTATGCAACAGCCGTGCCGAATATGGCATCGGCTCGCGTGACTGCGGCTCAAATGGCCCCGTAGCCAGGGAGACCGGCCACCACCACAAGCACTGGCGATCCTCGTACCGGGCAGGTCACAGGCTCGCCGGGGGCTGCGTCGGTCAGGTCAGGGGCTCGCCGGGGGCTGTGTCGGTCAGGTCAGAGCTCGCCTGGGGCTGCATCGGTCAGGTTAGAGGCTCATCGGGTGCTGTGTCGGTCAGGTCAGACGCCATGAGGCTGCCGCGCGTTACGCTGTGCACGGCGCTGTGCACGGCGCTGTGCGCTGGTGCGGCCGTCGGTCTGTCCGACTACCAGTACCTCCTGCAGAAGCGGCAGCCGCTGCTAGCGAGTAACTACGTTCTGCGATCGGCCGTGTCGGCCGCCGGCCTGGTCGGCTGGCTGTCGAACGGATCCACGGACACGCACCGGGCCACGTCAGATTGTGAGTTACCACACCCTACCACCGGGTCCCTACCACACCCAACCACACCCTACCACCGGGTCACGTCAGATTGTGAGTTACCACACCCTACCACCGGGTCCCTACCACACCCACCACACCCTACCACCGGGTCACGTCAGATTGTGAGTACCACACCCTACCACCGGGTCACGTCAGATTGTGAGTTACCACACCCTACCACCGGGTCCCTACCACACCCTACCACACCCTACCACCGGGTCACGTCAGATTGTGAGTTACCACACCCTATCACCGGGTCCCTACCACACCCTACCACACCCTACCACCGGGTCAGTCAGAGTTACACATACACTCCCTCCACACCCTACCACACCCTACCACCGGGTCCCTACCACATCCTACCACACCCTACCACCGGGTCACGTCAGATTGTGAGTTACCACACCCTACCACCGGGTCCCTACCACACCCAACCACACCCTACCACCGGGTCACGTCAGATTGTGAGTTACCACACCCTACCACCGGGTCCCTACCACACCCAACCACACCCTACCACCGGGTCACGTCAGATTGTGAGTTACCACACCCTACCACCGGGTCCCTACCACACCCTACCACATCCTACCACCGGGTCACGTCAGATTGTGAGTTACCACACCCTACCACCGGGTCCCTACCACACCCTACCACACCCTACCACCGGGTCACGTCAGATTGTGAGTTACCACACCCTACCACCGGGTCCCTACCACACCCAACCACACCCTACCACCGGGTCACGTCAGATTGTGAGTTACCACACCCTACCACCGGGTCCCTACCACACCCTACCACATCCTACCACCGGGCCACGTCAGATTGTGAGTTACCACACCCTACCACCGGGTCCCTACCACACCCTACCACATCCTACCACCGGGCCACGTCAGATTGTGAGTTACCACACCCACGCATGGTTCACTGGCTCTGGTATCCCCCTCCTCCGCCCGCAACGCGCTGCTACCTAGTCCCACTTGTCACCCAGTCACCCAGTCACTCTCAAAGTGTTCTCTTTTTAAATGCCTTGGTAAGGTGGCCCGTGTCTCAAGATATTTGAATTATCTGAGGACGATGATTGTACATCGTGTCCCCGCTCGTTGTGGGCCCAGTCAACACCAAGGGTGATGATTGAGCATCGTGTTCCCGCTCGGGCCCAGTCTACACCAATGGTGATGATTGAGCATCGTGTTCCCGGTCATTGTGAGCCCTGTCAACACAAAGGGTGATGATTGAGCATCGTGTTCCCGGTCGACGTGGGCCCTGTCAACACCAAGGGTGACGATTGACGTTGTAGTCATTTGTGCCGGGGTGGTGGTGGTGGTACTTTGATTCTTTTACGACGCATCCGACTGCTGGGTGATATAGCGTTGCCAACCTCTCACGCCGGTTGGTCGCGGGTGGACTCGGTAATCCCGCCGGTTGTGGGATTCGAACTGGTTCGTGCCGGATGTAGGAAAAGTTGTCCAGCTCTCCTGATCCCGGTATCTAGCGTTTGCTTTTGTTTGTTTATTGGATGATTCACGACGCACTTTATGCACATTCACGGCTAATGGCGCCGCCCACACTGTTTCGCCGGTGGACCGCGGGATTGGGAAATGTCCCGAGTGGTGCGAGTGTTGAACCCGGAACCTTTCGTACACAGAGCTCTACACCTTAACCACTCCGCCATCTCCCCCCCCCCCCGGCATCAAGCGATGGTGACTGTTTGAATCATAGTGTCGCTGCTTCCCAAGACGCATTGTTAGGATGATGCATTCTGCGTTCGATGTTGGGACAAAACGACCTTTAAAATCTACGAAATTTGTTTAACGACGAGACATTCCAACGCGATATGCATGCTTTCTTGTATCGATGGGCGTCTTATGCATGAGTGCATCTATTAAAAATAACATTTACATCAGAGTCGACGCATGTGCTCGATGCACAAACACACACACACACACACACACACGCACATACAAACACACACGCATGCACATTCAAAAATTCTTATTTTAAAAAATCAGATAAACGCCGATGCATGTACCCCGATATACACACGCAAGCACGCACGAACGTAAGCACACATGCATGCACGCAAGCATCCAGGACTTAGCAATGAACGGTTCGAGGGAGCCCTTGAACCATTCCCCCCGTCCCCACCGTGCTGTCCTTGTCTGTCGCTAATCGTGTACAATCGCGTGCTCACAGTCAAACAACGGTAATCTTTGTCAGTTAGTCGCTGACGTATTCAAAACACAGTGGAGGGACAGGAAAATGTCGCCCTTCCTCTCTTTGCGCATTGCATATCTTAGCTGTATTATGCTTCATAACCACCTCAATTATTTAGCCCTCGGTAGAATGAGACATCACAATCTGCATCCGAATAACCACCGAATAACCACCGAATAACCACCTCAATTATTTAGCCCTCGATAGAATGAGACATCACAATCTGCATCCGAATCATGATTGACATTCAGTGACGCCGATAAACGCGGCGTTTCAGGCGGGGAGAGCTAAGGGATTTAAAAATAGCTGTAACGCAAAATGAAGCTTTAAGCATTTTTCATAATGAGACCACGGACTTTCGCTAGTGTACCAGGTTTCCCCACCAGGTACGAACAACTTTCCCAGACGTACCAGGCTTCCCCACGAGGCACGGACTTACCCATGCGTACCAGTCTTCCCTACCAGGCACGGACTTACCCATGCGTACCAGTCTTCCCTACCAGGCACGGACTTACCCATGAGTACCAGTCTTCCCTACCAGGCACGGACTTACCCAGGCGTATCAGGCTCCCCAACAGGCAAGGACGTGTCCAAGCGCACCCATCCCCACCAGCACGGACATCCCTAAGCGTACCTAGAAGCTCAGCCCAGGCTCTTGGTAAGGCGACAGGGCAAACAAATCAAAGTACTAGTGCTAAGCGAATCAACATGACGTATTCCCAATCCAAAAATATCTAACGCTTGCACTGAAGGGAGGGATAATTCTGGAAGCATGTTTTTTTTGTGTGTGTGTGGGGATGCATATAATTTTAAAAGGAAACGTTGGATGGTTGGTTGTTTCAGCTACGGGATGCATTGAACGCATCGGCAGCGCAGAACTCAAAACATGGTCAGTCGAACAGATAAATGTGCACCACAGTTAGTCAAATCGACGTAATGCATGCGACAGGAATGAGTTTTTCACATTTGACGAGAGGCCACAGGATCATAGTGATGCTACCACACGTACATCAGTTAGCTAATGAGTTACACGAATAAAGAAAGGATATTAATAGGCTAGCTGGCGAGCTGAAACTTTGCCTCGTGACAGCTGTTCTTGCTTACATGAAGGCAACCTTTGATGCGGAATCAATCTGGCAACCCTCCAATTATTGATTTTGCTGTGAATGTATATCCACAAAGATGCATGAAAAGTGGCACAGCTGATTAACGAAAAAGCTTAAGCTGAATACGTCAGCTGACCTTCACTCAGTACTGGAAGGTAGCTACTCAAAGTTACACATTGATCGAAAAAAATGTGCATTAGCCAATGGGTTCACTGGAGTACCTCAAGCCAGCTGTCAAATCTGCAGCTGAGACTTAGGTATAACGTAGTAATGCATTTCAGGAAGGCATCGAAAGTTGCTTAGATGGTTTTGATCATTGTTTTTTGGATGGTTTTTGTATACATTATGGTTGTAAAAATTGCTGAATAGTTGTGCGTGTGCTCTAACAGGATCTCTAATTCGAATTGTGTGTTCATGAAGCTGTCGGTATTTTGGGAACCTAGGAAATCATCATCAATTGGTTACGGGCCACATGGGTGTTCATGACCATGTTTCGGAGGCCCAAGTCCCTTAATGTTAATGAATTTGCAATGCAGTTTGCAACAGTGGCATTCTGCTGCAGATCCCATCTCACAGCCACCAATGCAAACCAGACCGAAATGTACTTCTTGCCACCTACACATGGCCCTCAACCGCAGCCACTGGCCGTCAGCTCCCCAGTCGCCCCGACCTCAGCCGTAGCCAGGACTAACCGTCAGCTCCCCAGTCGCCCCGAGCTGACCTCGACTCGCGTCACGGGTCAGCTAGGCAGCGCCAGCGGCGCACGCCGCGGACCGGCCGACCAGCGTTCGCGGCGCACGGCCGTCAAGATCGGTTCGTCAGACAAACCATACCTTACGCAGCAGCGTTAAAATAATGGTTTCTCGTTAGGTGTGAGATGTCGAAACAAGTGCAGCAGGATGTCGCAATCGCAACGGAAATAATGTGAGTTCATTTACTTGTGAAGTCCTTCAAACCCAGCTTTGAGACAATTTAGTAAATAAGAATGTGCCCGTTTTGCGTGTTTGAGAGGTGCCTAATTTGGGGGTATCGATATTAACGATAACGATACAAATACCTATGCTATGAACCAGTGTTGTATAACAGCACATCATAGGTAATCCCTTTGCCCAGAATTGCGCCACGGGATGTTCGTTATCACGATCCCGGATCCGTTATGGTGAGCATAAGCATGATGCTTATAAATGGAATATTGTTATAAGCAAGGTATGAAGACTCGCAAACACTCACCAAGAAGCACGATGTCGATACATCATTGGGAAGGATGTCGATTCGATGTTCAGTAAGTGGTATATTCCACCATATTTCACAAATATTTTATCACTGTTACGCAGACACTTTGATTGAATAGGCGCATGTATTTTTAATGACTGCGTCGAAACAGTCCGCGCCTGCCGCGCTCACTCTCTTCTTTCCGCCTCCACCACATGTATCTATGCGCCATCAAAACAAAGGTACATATATACCATAACCATCCCATGCTTCCTTGATGGTCGAAAATTATTATTGCCTTTTTCACTGGAAGACAAGTTGATAATTTGCATTCATTTTTCGAATGTTAGCATATAACGACCTTCGTGCAAGGACTTTTTGTTCTTGATGAGGTTTTGCCTACATGGGCTTGGGTGAGCTTCATACCCTGTCGATAATCCATTCCCCGTAGCCGTCCGGCTTTCCACCTGTTTCATGTCCCAGTAGATCATTACGTCGCATTGTAAGGTGACTTATGAGCTATATGAGGGGCAATGAGCCTGCTATTCAGTCAGTTCATTACGGCAGCTGGTAATGCAACGTTGGCGTTGAAGGTCTAGATGTATCGAAAACAAGCACGACAGGAGAAAGATGTTTCCTCTTGAAAAGACGGGCTTCCTGTTTGCCCTAGGGCATTATTAATACTAGAGGGTGAGGTCTACAAATTACTATTACGCAATTACTGTTGCAATGTTGCGTTGCCGTAGTGAAGGTGCAGTCTTGCCATCAGCAGCAGCTGCAGCAGCATTATTGACCGTCAAACACGCGGGGCGAAGTGATGATCCACTCAAAGCCATCGTGGTGACATTCGTGCATAGGTGTAGCACGCGATGCAAATGTGCTCCAGCAGTGGCTACGGCATGCGCAGCAAGTAGTAACGAAGACATTGATTTTCGCCTCCACCTTCACCTCCAGACATTAATTTTCCACTTTGTCGTCCCATGTATCCATGTATTAACAGTATTTCATTTTAACCGCGGCATTTATGGGGCTCCGCAGCCACACACCACTGACGGGGCTCCCCAGCCACACACCACTGGCCGGGCTCCCCAGCCACACACCACTGACCGGGCTCCCCAGCCACACACCATTGGCCGGGCTCCCCAGCCGCACACCATTGACCGGGCTCCCCAGCCACACACCATTGGCCGGGCTCCTCAGCCACACACCATTGACCGGGCTCCCCAGCCACACACCATTGACCTGGCTCCCCAGCCACACACCACTGACCGGGCTCCCCAGCCACACACCATTGACCGGGCTCCTCAGCCACACACCACTGACCGGGCTCCCCAGCCACACACCATTGACCGGGCTCCTCAGCCACACACCATTGACCGGGCTCCTCAGCCACACACCATTGACCGGGCTCCCCAGCCACACACCACTGACCGGGCTCCCCAGCCACACACCATTGACCGGGCTCCCCAGCCACACACCATTGACCGGGCTCCTCAGCCACACACCATTGACCTGGCTCCCCAGCCACACACCATTGACCGGGCTCCCCAGCCACACACCATTGACCGGGCTCCCCAGCCACACACAATTGACCGGGCTCCTCATGCGCCCACCATAGGCCGGAGAGAGGACAATATTTCTCCCCTGCTTATCTCAAGAACGGTCGGGCCGAATGAGATAAAAAAATTCAAACGGCAATCGATAGCTCAGGGAAACGTATTGGATTCAATGCTATATTTCATGATGTGAAATCATTGCTCACTGATTAAGCATGCTGCAAAAGGAGGTTCCCGATGTCAAATGTGTCGCACAAGGTCGCAGGCCAAAGTCAAGTGAGACCTCCATGTGAGACTTCTCACAAGTGAGACTTCTCACATCAATCCATGTGAGAGCTGAAATATCGGCAATTGCTTCTATTTTAGCCATCGAACCGTGAAGCGCGAGTGCTAGATCGTAATTTCGAGTATCAGACACGTGACAAAACGCCGTTGTTTGTTCATAAGACATGCCAGGTCCAGGTCAAATGGATGACCTTGGTGGTGAACAAGCGGATGGATGCATTATCATAGTTTGTAATGGAAAACCAGACTATCCAACACTCACATGAGACATCACGTATCAGACACTTACACCCGGTCCGAAACAGTGGAGTAGCCAAGAGTTCCTAAAGGTGGGGGGCTTCATGAGTTCCCAAAGTTCCTAAATTGACACAACTGACGCCTCCACCACTGACACCACCGCCGCACCGCACCGCACCGCAGAACGGCCGTCCCGCTGCCGCGGCGGCGGCTGGGAGCGCCACGCCACCCCGACGTGGTATGCACTGCTGTACATTTGAAGCCGTGGCTCGTCCATGTCTAGGAGAAAGCTGCTTAAAATTTGGCACTGACATCCTGCATTGTCATGTCTTGGACAATCATTTAATTTCTTCGATTTCTTTTTACTGTAAGAGTAAACATTATGGACAGTAATTTTATCTGCATGTTTTTTAAATATTGACATGCCTACGTTTCAAAATTTTCTTAATATTTTCAATTTAACATGCCCACGTTTCAAAGTAAACATTTAAAACAAAAACACGGACATGGCGTGCTATCTACCGGCTAATTGTCCCTCGATGTCCGTGTACCGACATCAAATGTCTTCATCCCTTCGAATTGCATGTCAATTTGTGTGCGCGGATGAATTTTTGTCTCAAATCGGCAAACATGACGTAACTCTGACGTCACTCACGCCTGACCTATCATGATTAAGTAGTTTGTACTTTCGCAAGAGGCGTATAATTGATCATTTGTCAGCTATTAAAAATGTTGTGTATTTATCTAATCGCGTTTTCAGGCTATCGCGAATATTCAACGCGGGGAAGATTCCCCCCCCCCCAGGTAAATGCAGGGTTAACCCTGCAATAACGTGCTTTGATCGCCCTGCCAACTTCCATTGCAGGTGAATGCATGGAACTCTGCCTGGTCAACAGCGAATGCTTCAGCTACTCCTACAGCAATGCTGAGTGTGTGATCCACTCGTCCCGAGGTGGACCGTCCGGCAACACTACCACCCCTGCCTCAAGCGTGCGCTACCGGGAGGGCATGGGTACGCTTATCCGTATGAAAACATGTACATGACGCTCGGTACCGACAGTATGGATACGTCTTGCTGAAATATTTTCCTATATATATATATATATATATATATATATATGTATGTATATATATATATATATATATATATATATATATATATATATATATATATATATATATATATATATATATATAAAATATATATATATTACATATATATATGTATCGATATGTATATATATATATATATATATATATATATATATATATATATATATATATATATATATATATATATATATATATATATATATATATATATATATATATATATATATACATACATATGTATATATATATATATATATATATATATATATATATATATATATATATATATATATATACATATATATATATATATATATATATATATATATATATATATATGTATATATATCTATATGTATATATAGATATATATATATATATATATATATATATATATATATATATATATATATATATATATATATATATATATATATATATATATATATATATATATATATATCGATATATATATGCATATACATACATATATATATATATATATATATATATATATATATATATATATCACTTCAGCACAGCCATTAATTACAAATTGTCATGCGGCAATACATTTCTACATGAATTTCGTACCTTCATCAGATACTGTCTCTAATGTCTGTTGAGTTCTTTGGACGTGTTGTACGGCATCTACTGACGGCGTTTCGGAAGCGAAATTTATCCAGACTAAAATGTCGATTACGTTATATTATTATGAGCATAAGGCTGGAGCATAACTAACAGACACTGTCTCGTTCATATGACTGACACGTAGCACATTGCCACCTGCCTCTGGTGCTGCCAAGTGGCATGACACCAATTAGTTGTCATGACACCAATTAGTCATGTCATGACGCCAATTAGTTTTATGTGGTTATGGCCAGTGTCACTGTGGTTATTACGTGTCACTTATATGAACGGTAATATATGTCATACACCAGCGTATATGTCTGACTGTGTGGATAGTGGAGCAGACACACCAGCGTATATGTCTGACTGTGTGGATAGTGGAGCAGACACACCAGCGTATATGTCTGACTGTGTGGATAGTGGAGCAAACACACCAGCGTATATGTCGGTGCTGTGCTTATCCTCGTTTCAATTGCATATACATAACAGTGTATCCGACTTCAGCTCGACTGGGTGACTTCTGCCATGACAACTCCGAGTGCCAGTTCGTGGTGGAGGGAGCCAGCTGTGCCAGAGGCGTCTGCATCTGCCTCGAGGGCACACCAACCTCGACAGGAGAATGCTCTACCGCACCCATTGCCAGCACTGGCGCACCCACCGAGAATACTGGCGCACCCACCGCGACCTCTGGGGCACCTGTTCCGAGCACTGGTGCATCTGTTCCGACCACTGGCGCACCTGTTCCGACCACTGGCGCACCTGTCCCGACCACTGGCGCATCTGTTCCGACCACTGGCGCACCTGTTCCGACCACTCGTGCACCTGTTCCGGCCACTGGTGCACCTGTTCCGACCACTGGCGCACCTGATCCGACCACTGGCACACCTGTTCCGACCACTGGCGCACCTGTCCCGACCACTGGCGCATCTGTTCCGACCACTGGCGCACCTGTTCCGACCACTCGTGCACCTGTTCCGGCCACTGGTGCACCTGTTCCGACTACTGGCGCACCTGTTCCGACCACTGGTGCACCTGTTCCGACCACTGGTGCACCTGATCCGACCACTGGCGCACCTGTCCCGACCACTGGCGCATCTGTTCCGACCACTGGCGCACCTGTTCCGACCACTCGCGCACCTGTTCCGACCACTGGTGCACCTGATCCGGCCACTGGCGCACCTGTTCCGACCACTGGCGCACCTGATCCGACCACTGGCACACCTGTTCCGACCACTGGCGCACCTGTCCCGACCACTGGCGCATCTGTTCCGACCACTGGCGCACCTGTTCCGACCACTCGCGCACCTGTTCCGGCCACTGGTGCACCTGTTCCGACTACTGGCGCACCTGTTCCAACCACTGGTGCACCTGTTCCGACCACTGGTGCACCTGATCCGACCACTGGCGCACCTGTCCCGACCACTGGCGCATCTGTTCCGACCACTGGCGCACCTGTTCCGACCACTCGCGCACCTGTTCCGACCACTGGTGCACCTGTTCCGACTACTGGCGCATCTGTTCCGACCACTGGCGCACCTGATCCGACCACTGGCGCACCTGTTCCGACCACTGGCGCACCTCATCCGGCCACTGGTGCACCTCATCCGGCCACTGGCGCAACTATTCCGACCACTGCTGAGCCTGTTCCGAGCACTCGTACACCTGTGCCGGGCTCTCAGATGCCAGAAGACGAGTCAGAATCAAAACAAGTCAAGTCATCTGCCAGCGCGACTACCTCTACTTCAGAATTACGTAAGCTGTTAGCCTGATTGGCACCTAATCGAGCATAAAATATCAGTGTTGCCTTAGTCTCCGATTGTGTGCGGAAGTGCACACCTTGCATCACCAGCACCAGCACAAGTCACAAAACAACCTGCGGACTACACTCAGCTGTCCGTCGGATTAGTGCACCGTTTCATGCATCTATTGTACCTTTTGACTAAATATATGTTAACATCAGATCACAAGACCGAAAAAAAAACATGAATGACTCAATTATCATCTGACTGATATAGAGTGGGAGGAGATCGACATTATTTCTACCAACTGTATGGTATAATTGATTCATTGTTTAATCGATTTGATTTATTTGTTTGCCTTATTGATTTGGGCAACATGTTTGTAAAAAAAGATAGTCATGGAAGCTACGAAATCTGAGAGCTGTGGAGGTAATGGCTCCGAAGTAACACGCGAGAAAACCTCAGGGGATAGTGAAGGGTGCGGACCGAAATGGATAGTGAAAGGAGACGACCTCAAGGGATAGTGAGGGGAGAGGACCTGAAGGGTAGTGAGAGAAGAGGACCTCAAGGGATGGTGGAGGGAATGAATCTCAATGGATAGTGAAGGGAGAAACCTCAAGGGATAGTGAGGGAAGAGGTCTTCAAAGGATGGTGAGGGGAAAAGACCTCAAGAAATAGTAATGGGAGATGACCTCAAGGGATAGTGAGATGAGATGACCTCAAGTGGAATCCCCGGCACAGAAGAAGATTAAAATAATAAGAATAACAGCAAAATGCATCTCAGATCAGCTTCAGCAAGATAATCCCCGTCGCCATGCTCGGTGTCATTGTGGGACAACGAGTCGTGTCAACTGTCAGAGTGGAAATTAGGCTGGACTTGTGATCGTCTTTTGTTTGTAAAAACTAAAATCGGAGGGCTGAATGGTCGGCAAAAGGTTTTCGACAGCCAGACAGACCTTCACTTATAACGTCATTGCTTAGTGAAATTGCCTGGAACACAAAAAAGTGCTTCCAACAAGATATCAACTTGAACACTCTGTAGGTAAGACTATGCTGCGGTTACATTACGCCAATCAGAATATATCCATAACATTCAAAGACGTTTATAGCCAATGCACAGTCAATCAATCAATATGTGATAATATCAAGATCGCTTCCCGTGGCCATGCGAGTTAACGCGCAATCTTTGAAGCTCAAGGTAGCAGGCACTAGAGGCACTAATTCTAGTATTAGGCACTAATTATAAGAGTTAATTGTATGGGCAAGTCCGGCATAATTCATAGTCCGGCATAATTCAGTGACATAAATGTTGCTTCCTGTTCATGTTTCTATTGCTCTTCGTCTCTTGCTGATACAAATGCCACTGATGTGATTGCCTCTAACGATAGCTGAGCTTTACCCGATCAAACGGACGTAATCTTTTTCTTACTATTAACACGTGCACTGGCGGGGGGGGGCGAAATCCGCCCACCCCTCCGGTTTTTCGTACATAACTCCAGATTTTACCGGTCGACATACGCTATTTTCGCGTACCTGCTTAGACCGCCGACGGGCGCGTCGCTTAAAGCAAGACAAATGGCAATCAGGCGAAAATGTTTCGAGTTAGGGGCCGTTAAAGTAAAACAAATTTGTAGCGCCAGACCACAAACATCGGCGCTGATGCGCTTCCCGTATATCTGCAAAGGGGAAGTGTTCTTAGCAACACTAGCGACTTGTTTGATGTATATTTGTATGCTATATAGTTTCAAGGCTATGTTAGGTCACCGAGGTCAAGTCAGGACAAGTTCATGACAGGTTAACGGAACCAAACTTGGCCAACTGGAATGTTGTCATAAATACACTACTGTTTGTCATTGTGTACTGTTTGGCATTGCGTTTCCATACTTTATTCATGTACTTCACTCTTTTCTTCGCGAAGCCAATTGCGCCGAGCTACCCGAAGGAGCAGTCGGGCGGGCGGCCCGGTTCCGGTAACTGGAACAGGTAACTGACCTGATAAAGTGTTGCAATATAGGTGACCTGAGGTCAAATGTCGGGTCTGGCATCTGCATTGCATCATTGGTAATGTCCAAAACATCATTGATGCCTATTTTGGAGCATTTAAACACAATCACAGCGATCGACAACAATGACAAGCCAAGCCACGCAAAACAAAAAAATGTTGACAAATGTGACCCAATTTGACCTTGAAGATATTGAGCTAAGGTCATAAAATTTGCACACAACAGAGTTCACTACCGTATCCATCCACCCTGCGAATTTCGTTCCTCCAGCCTTAATAGGAGCCTATATCTTAGGGGGAGGGGGGCCGGAATCCGCCCCCTCCAATGCGCGTAATTTTCAGAAGCCCTCCAGGGCGCGTGTTAAGACAGTTGTTGGACTAGTTTGTTTGACTAGTTTTGATATTATTGGATTATGCTCCGCTACTCCAAGCGAGAAATTCGACATAATTTTTAACTCGTGGGGAATTAGCATTCAGCTAGAAATAAACTTTCCAGTCGTATAATTTGTTGAAACATCGATATAGAGCGATCGCATTGTGCATGCCGCCTTCAAAAAACTATTAGAAAATTACGTGTTATGCTAAGGGCCTTGTGTGGCCTTGCATCACATGGGTCGCATGGACCTTGCCATGATGTGTCACTTCGCGCAATAGCCGGAGCACGTGGCCGCACACGACGGAGCGGCTGCCATGGAGGAATTACCGATTTTTCGTGAGAACTAGGATTACACTATAACATGGGGCCGAAAGCGCCCAGAGAGCACCCTGCACACTGTTGGCTGTTTCAGAAAGCGCTCTGCACGCTGTTGGTTGTTCAATTATCACGGTGACAGAACAAGTTGCTGCTTTTTATACAAAACTTGAAGGAGTCATTTTGTGTTTGTGCTTTCTGAATGATTGCACAGCGATATTAAAGCTGCCCGCAGAGCCTTTCAGGCAGGATATCCCTATTTCGATACTTACAAAGTCTATTATGCATTTATGCGTAATTTAGCCTGTCGAGTGCCCGGGCGACGTTGACAAACTGTCCCATGGATACGAAGTGCCAAAAGAAAGTCAAATAACACTAGTTAAGTTCATAATTTTTTTATCCAACGAATTACGTTGGAAATGAAAGCCGCCGAAACTAGTTTGACGATAACTTATTTTGGCCTTCCGATAAAATTAATGGCAGCATACAGGATGCTTGCAAATAATACGAAGTCAGTGCATATGCTATCAATTCAATCACATCGCGAGTATGGAAGCCAATATTTCATACTTTTATCTTGGCGATTCAAACGATTCCTAACACAGCATTGACTGTAATCGCAATAAGTTGAGCAAGACAAGGAAGCTGGCGGAAACTTGCAGTAGTTCAAAGTAGAGATCCAAGGTACTTTGCTGGGAAATATCAAGGTCGAGGCCATCCTAGGGACGTCAAAATCGATCAAGAGGACCAATCGAAGTAGCAATTTTGTCGACTTAACAGCGACTCGGCGACCGACCGGCCGCCGGCTGGCCACCGGAGATGTCCCGCCGGCGCGGCGGGATGTCCCGCCGGCTGGCCACCGGAGATGTCCCGCTGGCGCGGCGGGATGTCCCGCCGGCTGGTCACCGGAGATGTCCCGCCGGCGCGGCGGGATGTCCCGCCGGCTGGCCACCGGAGATGTCCCGCCGGCTGGCCACCGGAGATGTCCCGCCGGCGCGGCGGGATGTCCCGCCGGCTGGCCACCGGAGATGTCCCGCCGGCTGGCCACCGGAGATGTCCCGCCGGCTGGCCACCGGAGATGTTCCGCCGGCGCGGCGGTGCGGCGGCTTCGAGTGCCGGCCGAGTCTCCGGCACCCGTGCGTCCTGTTCTTCCTGCGTCACGTCAGGTTTGCCACTCAGGGATTGTCCGTGCTTTTTGTTTGCGTGTGTTCGCTTTGATGGCAGTGGACTACACAACCTTAACCACCACTACCGACCGTCGGCGACACGACGAATTTTATGCCAGTTCGCGTTCCCCAGAAACCGGAATTGCCTGAATGAATAGCAAGTGTTGATAGTGCAGTATTCACCAATTGGTGAAAAACTGAGCTATGCCATTGTACTTATATTCATGTGCAATATATTACACCTTGCTTATTAATCTGGAGCCAATTTTACTCTGGTCCAGTGCTATGCGTGTAACTGGAGTGTTTCGGAACATAAAGTCACGAGATGATCCCAATATTTCGGTAGTAATATTTACAAAATATATGCAACCTTCTTCTAAGCTGCTGTATGCTACTTCAGGCATGCATACATTCTGCTATTATATATGACACACATATATATATATATATATATATATATATATATATATATATATATATATATATATATATATATATATACATAATATATATATATATATATATATATATATATATATATATATATATATATATATATATATATATATATATATATATGTATATATATATATATATTTATTTATTTATTTATATATATATATATATATTTCAAGCATGCATACTTCGACATTCGGAATGCAGCTTCCTCATTTTGTGTCTGTAGATATGGCCCAAGGAAACTATCAACCGCGGAATCATCAAACTTTGATTTAGTTGAGCTAATTTGATTCTGAAGACATTGACCTGAGGTCATGAAATGTATGCTGTAGAAAGTTCACGTCAGTCGTAATCTCGTAATTAAATATTACGCATCTAGTTTCAGTAGGTTCTGTGAGCGAAGGGCTGCTCCTGCCATCTATTGACTATAACTGTAACACGATGTTCAGACTCCTCCGCAAGATGACACACCATGCACGACATATTCATCGTCATGAAATTTATTACACCCACCCTGTTTAATTTAGCGTGTGTTAGAAGCTAGCCAAGGAAGACTCCACAAAGTGCACGCAGGAGTGGGTGCGCCAATTAGCATGGTTTACAACATTACACGAGGGGACGGTGGCAGCAAAACATACCATCCATTGGCTATCGGCAGTCCCATTCCCAGCATAAGAGCACTGTGTTTCCCCCCCCCCTCACTATGATTAACGATGCATTAGACCAACTTCCCCTGATTTTGTCCCCTTCTAAAATATTCTATATATGCTGATGATTTAGCAATCTGGTGTACCCATCCATTAGCAGACACGGCTAATCATTACATCCAACTCGCCATGAATCACATTGATTCATGGTGCTCCCTCTGGGGGCTACAGATCTCCCCGACTAAATCTGTCACAACGCTCTTTTCCAGGCTTCCCAGATACATCCCCCTGCTAAACCGCTCCGCTATCGCGATGAAATTATCCCCCTCCAAATCTCCTTCAAATATCTTGGAGTTATCCTACACAAAGGTCTCTATTTGGTGAGGTCAATCTCCCTAGCCTACAACACCGCAGAACCCTACAACTCGTCAGGTACCACTTCCGAACAACAACACAACCAAATCACCCCTCCAATGTCGCACGGTCTAAACCCCCGGTTCGGCTCTCCAAAAACAAAAATAAATACAGCATTGCTATTCATTTGAAGCAAGTTCTCAAATCCACCGTAAAATTTCCTGATGTAACCCCTGACCGCACTCCCCCCCCCCCTTCTCCCATTCTGGCACATTAAACATCTCAAACTCGAGTATCTCTTTCGGCAGAACAAAACCCTGTTTACCCCCATCGACGTTCAAGTCAAATTCTTTGAATATCAAAAGGCCCACCCACAACACACATTCTTTTACACTGACGGCTCCCGTACCAGCAATGGTACGGGCGCCGCCTGGTGCGGTGGGCCCGACACCGGCCAAATCAAATTAACAGTACATCATTCGGTATACACAGCAGAATTAGTCGCCATACTCACTTGCCTCCAATACATCATAGCACGTCGCATCACTACCCCTACCACAATCTGCACCGACTCACGATCCTCCGTTGACGCCCTTGCGGCCATCCACAACACCACACACCCGACACTCCACGCCATCCGACACCTCTATCATGACAACCACGCACACCTACAGCTCACTCTTCTCTGGATCCCTGGACATAGGGGTATCCCGGATAACGAACGCGCGGACGGCCTTGCAAGGGCGGCAATAGACCTCCCCCAGGATAATCATGCCCCAGTTCCACCAGGTGATGTCCTTACTGTAACTAATATGTTATTCCACAAATATATCCAGGCCTGCTGGTCACACCACACTACACACCTACACTCTATCAAACCCACACTCTCCAACTGGCCCTCTTCCCACCAACACTCCCGTTTGGGTGAGGGTACTCGCCAGACTCCGTCTCGGACACACCAACCTAACACACAACTATATTTTTCATCGACCACATCGGCCCCCGATCTGCACCACATGCCGAGTTCGCATCACTGTCGCCCACGTTTTACTCACATGTCCAACATATGCTCCTCATCGCCGCGCTATTCTCCACTATTTCAACTGCAACCACATGCAGATATCGCTCGGGGCACTCCTCGGGAATGACCACCCGGCACTTCTCGAGTTACTCTTCCGTTTCCTACAGGACACCAAACTCTCCGAACTGATATAAAGCCTCCGTTGCATTTCCTGATCCAAGCTAGCGTGATAAAAGTTATAAGACACGCGCCACACTCCTTACTGGCTGTATGACTCCGCTCCACATCTCTTCCTCACCGTCGTCGCAAAACACATACATATAGGTTATCTCACACTAGGTAGACAGGATCCGATCCAATTTGGCTAATACGGACTGATTTCCTTTTAAATTGCGCTTGGTTTTTTACCTACGGGTTTTCCAAGCAGCTTGGTTTTCCCCTTTTTAGGGGTTTCCAAGCTTTAACTTAAAACATACACCTACACATACAAGGTCGGGACCGAATCCCACGACTCGCTCTGAGTAACAGGCCTCCGCTTCGCCATCCAGGTCGCAGGTGGGCAGTGGAGCCTCTCCGTAGGCTGTAAAGCTGTCCACCCTCCAAATGTCCTTCCATTGTCATGAGTGTCTGCATGTATGTATGTCTGAACATGTACATGTATGCCATGCGTTTATCGTCCCTCTATGCCATGTTTCTTGTTTGACGGCGTCTCTCCTTTCATGACTAGTTGATATAACCGGATGTTACATAAGCCGGATTAACGTAATTCCTTCTTTAACGTAGCAATCTCTAGCTGATGGCACTTTGCCTCCGCTAAAGATTTAGGAGAAAAAAGGGGGGTCGAAGCGCCTAGTTTAACAAATAAAACAAAAGCAAATACCTGCTTGGTGTTCTGACCTCGAGGCGTGCCTGTTTGTCTTTGCGCTCGCACGCCTTCGTGATAGATAGTGGCATTCCGTTGAATCGCATGTATCTTATTAAGTCTAACAATCCGCAGATAAAATCGCATTAGCTGCGGGAGATTCTGCAAGTGGCAAGAGCCCCGTGTCAGCGGTATGCGCCGATGGTGAGTACACCAAACCGCACTTCCCGCGCCCCTCGGACAATGCTCGTTCAGACATCAGTGTAGTTAAGCTGGCGTTGCCAGTCGATTGACATTGAATTTGACCTTGAAGGGGAGGGGAGGGGATGGGGAGTTGGATGGGGTGAATGGAAGTGCATTGTGTCATGTGTAGCATATCTAAGCCATGGAGTACGGTGGCATGTAGCTTAATTCTCCAAGGAAATTGTATTTAACCCTACAATGTTTCAGGAGCACTCCACCACTGTTCATGGCCCAACCTTTTATGTTTGACAATGGCCACATGCTTATAAAGTCAAAAAGTCACAAAGTGTTCAAACTTAATCAAAGCCACAGGAGTCCATTATGGTTAAGCCTATAAAGGGAAGGTCCTGTAAGCCTGGACAAATAGATACTCAGCACCCGAACGAATACCACAGCCTAAATAAAAAAATCCACTAACATCCTACGCACGTACCAATACCTATCTGGCCTATTCACTTGATCCCGTGAATATTCTACATGCTGTATATAATGCTGTATGGAAGTAATACATGTAGGAGTGATTCTGCTAGTTTCTCCGATTTCATGGACGGTTCCTTAAAATAAAAGTCATAAAGTGCCAAGCCACGTCATAGGTACACCAGTCAGGGACGTAGCCAAGGGAGGGGCGGCGGGGCGGTCGTGCGTCCCGAAGGGCCCTACTATGGGTTCGTACTTAATCCTCTACGTCGCCATGTCGGAGATAGAAAGGTCAACAACACTTTTTATCTTGTTATGGCTGTTGTCGAGGCCCAATGAACGCCTACGAGCCCTTACAAATACTTAAGAACCCCTGTGAATGTCTTCGGGCTCTTGCGAATGTCTACGGATATTTGCGAAGCTTACGGGCTCCTACGAACGACTACGGGTCTAGATAAATGTTTACGGGTCCTTGCAAACGTGTACGTGCCCCTACGAGCGTCCGCGGGCCCTGATGAAAGTATGCGGGTTATTACGAATGCGTGCGGGCCGATTGCGATACTCCACGGGGCCTTACAAGCGCTTACTTGCCCTTTACCGAGTACTAGATCTACATCGTTTCCAATAGTTTTGACATTCGGCATGTTCACTATTCAGGCGATCTGCATGCCTGGCCTATAACAGTGCCATGTTTGATTACAATTTGAGGAAGTGGCAGGAAATCCGACGAGCCGGCTCCAAATGAGGACGAAAAAGAATTAAAATAACTTGATTTATCTAAGGAAAAAACGGGCCCTCTTCAAAATAAAGTGGACGAAATCAGGGGACTTAAAAAAACATCGTGGCGCTAGTAAGTAAGCTTTATCAAATCCTCCCCCTCCCTGAGGAATTCCCGGCTTCATTCCTGACACCAGCATACCACACGTCCAACCTTAGCGCCTACACACTAAACTAACACTTTGAAGGAACCAGCATTTGAGAACAAACTGCACCGCAAATCGAAACGATTGTGTCAGGTCCAGTCACCTAATTGTGTCAGGTACCAGTTTGTTTGGTGTCAGGCTTACTACGGCTATGTTTACACGAGCATTTGAGGGGGGGGGGGAAAGAGAGAGAGAATCCGTCAACCCCTCCTGCTTTTTTTCGACGATATCTCATACACGAGCGAGGATACTATTATACAATCTTGTGACTTTTTTTTAGGAATTGTTAAGTGAATCTTATGCAACACAAAATTACAAATTCTTTGGTAAACATAGGAACTGAGGAAATGCAAATTCAACCGACCTGGCTGCCTACGGCCGTTCAAGGCCACAAAGGTTTCGTCGGTGCGGCGGAGCAGCGGCCGGCCGATTTCGACCTCATTTGACCCTGAAGACATTGACTTTGGGTAATGTAAGTTTTAATGCGAGTTCATTAAAGCAATAATCTACCATCCGAATTTCGTGCTTCTAGACTTAGTCGTTTGCGAGATCTTAGGGGGCGGGGGAATCGGCCCCCCTCCGGCGTTATGTGAGACGCCCTCCGACGCGTGTGTTCAACTCGGTAGTCACTGGGATATTTCCACTCGCACGAGTCAATGGGGAGATCCGTTCAACAAATGAACGGATTACGCCTATTCCAACGGCATTCGATAGCCCCACAACTTTAATTGAGATAAAATAACTTTTGTCTATCTGGAGGTCACTAGTGAGATCACAGATCATTTCATGTAATCAGATTTGACTGTTTACGAGATGTCATATTTTGAACGCAAACCAGGGCACTAGGGTGGTGTAAAATATCAGCTGTGGTTGAACACATACAGTGTGCTCAAAGTTCAAAAGCACATTCTGGCAAGGATCTTGAAAATCTGATGTGAATATTCGTATATGCTACGGAATACTGCATATCGGTATAATCTCATGACGCTTATGAGGTCACAGGTCATGTCAAGTGGAAATATTCGAATGACTCCAAGATTGCACATTTTCACTGTAAGCTAGGGCATCAGAGTAACGTAAACTTAGGTGTTGGTCGATTTATGCATTATGCACCAATAATTATATAATCTGAACTTGTATTCGGGCCAAGTGAGGTCATCTGGGGAGAAGATGCCAATTTGCTGTTTTGGTTCAGTGTGCAATGCGTTACATGTGCATGGGCTACATTTGTACTAGGAACTTGAAAAATAGACCTACACTTTCGTATGTACCACATAACACTCTCTCTCTCTCTCTCTCTCTCTCTCTCTCTCTCTCTCTCTCTCTCTCTCTCTCTCTCTCTCTCTCTCTCTCTCTCTCTCTCTCTCTCTCTCTCTCTCTCTCTCTCTCTCTCTCTCTCTCTCTCTCTCTCTCTCTCTCTCTCTCTCTCTCTCTCTCTCTCTCTCTCTCTCTCTCTCTCTCTCTCTCTCTCTCTCTCTCTCTGGGAAAAGCAGCACCTACGATCGAGTATTTAATGCCATTAAAGCATGGCCCTGTACTGCACCTCAAAACAAATATATGTACGCTTGACCTATGATGACCTCACAAGAACAAATGTTTTTGGTAACTGATATGTCAATTTTATAACGACTTGAGCGTCTTTTGCAATCATAAGCGGTCATTATACTTGAATGCAATTAATAATATCGAACTGACAGAGAATGACCTTGTTGGGGTCACATGGTAGCAAAATAACCTCTGGTACACCAACTGCATCTGTATTGATCTGCGTGTATATATTTGTCCGATTATATCTCATAACAACAAGCAACCGTTTGATACGATAAAGCAGCGCCTACGAACGACTTCATGGCGTCATTAGAACATGACCTAAAATGGCCTTGGGGCCATTTTTTAGACAACGTTCCCCAGGTGTTCATTTGAAGGTACTGAAAGTATCAAGCTGCTGTCTCAATTTGCTTGGCTGTTATGGTAGATAAACCAAAGGTGGGGGAAGTCCCCCCCCTCCCCAGTGATTCGCGGGTCAATAAGCAAAACGGCCCGAAGATAATTCATGCTCAATGCTAATTAGCGGCGGATGCAGGGTGGGGGCACTGGGGGTCATGTCCCCCCCATGTAAAGGTGGCGCTTCTCCGGAAGAGAAAGGCCCAATTGATTCGGAAAGGTTCGAGAACACCCCATACTTCCCACCGTTCAACAGATGTCCAGCGAAAACGCCCTTTGCAGAGGAAAATTTGCCTCTTGGGGACGAAAATGCACCCCTTCAGTATGCTCGAGTGCATCTCCCTCTCCCTCTCCATCCCTCTCAACGATTTTTTTTCTCGACGAAGGCGACCCTTCAGGGAAATGGATCAGATTAGATGAAAATTCCTGGATCCGCCCCTGATGCTCCTGCAATATCGAAAGCTGCCACCATAACTGCGGTTAATTTTCCGATATGTCACCTGAACCCTGGATCAAGTAGCAGGCTTTTTACCTATAGATATCCATAGCCTCGCTCCTAGCCGATGTCCGTCACGTACACCCAGAGGCAAGTAGCAGGCTTTTGTCATCCACATTCGGAGGCAAGTAGCAGGCTTTTCACCTATGGATACCGGGGACCGACTGGCTTGCTGGCCCTTAGCCGGTCTCCGCTGCACCAGTATCGCTAAGTTCCGCCATACAATCTTCGTTTTTAATTCGAGTAGCGCCAAGAGAACACACCACTAAAAGCGTCCTGAAGTCAAAAGCGAAGGACCCGGCTCAATTCTTAGCGAGTAAATTAAAAGTTGAAAGGCTCCAACAAAAACTTTAGTGAGGTTCCAAAAATGTGACTGTCGACTCGAGGGCTAAGAAACACATGAAATACGCCTGAATCGGAGTGGTTGTGATTGTGTTTACCGACTACGTTGCTAGACAGCACGCGCCATGTTGACAAGCACCACTGCCGCAGGTGAAGCGGTGGTCGGTCCATACCAGGAGAGCGGCGGAGCGTTCAGCATGCCGTCGGCTCTGATCTGCACGGCTCTACCGAGCGGAATCACTCTTGGCTCGCGACACCACATAGATGTCGAGATCGGCAAAGAAAACGTAATGATTCGATGCGCCGCTTGAACTCAAAGCGGTGCCGGATGTTGATACTGGGCTGGGGGTGCGCTGGGTTCTGGAAGATGGGGAGGCGTGCTCTGAATAATGCGGAGAACATTGACGCCTGGAATATCTCACAGATCCGTCTTGATACCGCACTAAAGCATAATGGTTATATGCTGATGCTGATGATGATGATGGCCGGATGGGTATAGATTAAGGTGCTTCACAAACGCATGAGTGAAAAACCAACGTTATAATTTTCCTCTTCCTCATCGTCGTTCCCGCTTCACTGTAGCAGAGGATGTCGTGGCAACATTTCAGCTGTTTCGAATAATTTTTAGAAGTCGATCAAACTATGACACTTGGACCGCTCATTAAACCAGAGCGGTGTGATGGCGCGATATCTCGGGGCCGGTTTACATCGGTAGTCTGAGCCTGGCCGTCGTCGGCGGTGGCGAGGTTTTGTCTGACCATGGAAAATCTGGAAGCGACTGAGATATGGTTGGTAGGCCATAATGACTGTAATATTCTTGGTAATTGTCTCCCTATGCAATGACATGTGTTAAATATTTTGTTGCCACCGAAAGAAAGAGAAGCGTACGTGTCGAGCGAAGATGTGGAATTGTATTTGCATGTCTTGCTGGTTTTCTGGAAAAAGCATGCATGCCAACTATCAGAAGAAGCAATGCGATGAGGAAGATAAAAATCGACGCTGGATAGATGCGTCACCTTGGTGAAGACTCGTCACCTTCCACATGAAATTATCGCATGAAAGAGCAAATGCTTGAACGTAAGCTGAACGAAATGTTGGGCATCAGACACCGGAACGCATTGTCGATGAGGATCAACGAGGAAAACAGGTTGTTCTACAAAGTTCAGCAAAAGGACTCGAGCGAAAGCTTCACGGATCGGTGGACATCATGCTCAGGAGACGGCTTCGAGAAGAACGGGAAAAACACTGGACGAGAAAGGAGCGAGAACGGCAATAGCAAGCAAACGGGACCGTCGTCATGGTAGAGGAAGGTTGGTCGGCGTCGCCGTCAGAGGGTGATGAACGCCTCGCCACGCCTGGCAACAGTTTGCCATTGTTCTGCCCTTCACGGAGGAGCACGCTCAAGAAGCTCATCAGCGAAACAGAGACGGTCGTCACATGCGACAGACTGAACATTTCGTGTTGCGATGCAGCAATGTCGTATACCGCTGTCGCCAGATGCCTGGAACATGACTTCACAGACTTGTCTAACACATCTGGTGCGACGATGTATCGTATGCGTTAATCATACCGGCAATCACTGCTGATGAATACGAGGTGGAGGAATTGTGTGTTGGCGAGCCCGTGGTGCTGCACTTGGACGGCAAAACCTTCAGGCTCAATGTGACAAGCAACGGAGGTGACAAGGTGACAAGCACCGGAGGCCTCGACGATGTCGCCGTTATGGTCACTGGCGATGGGAAAGAGAAGCTGTTTGTGCGTCCCGAAGCGCGAGTACCGACCTGGAAATGGAACGTGCTGGCGTGAAGTTGGTTCGGAAGAATAGTCTGGCTGAAAGGATCAAAGACCTCTCCGCGTACGTGTCTGCTGCGAACACCGGTGTCCAACTGGGAGCCTGGGTGAAGATCGAGGAGCTCCTGGAAAAGGAGCTCTTGAAGCTTTTCTTGGAACCTGGAAAAGGAGCTTTTCCTCGCCTGCACACACCATGTGCACGAGGTCGCATTAGTCAATGGATCCCGTCACGTCATTGATTGCTTCTGAAGCACATTTATCCAGATTTTCAAAAAGTTCCAGAATCGATGAAATTAAATCAATATGACGACCGCACATTATTCCTCACGCATTGACATCGAGACCAGTGACATGCTGACTGACATGAAACCTCTATCGGTGCTGCTGCTTAAAGAGGCCTTGCTTCTGGCATGGCCACGATACGATTGCAAAAAGTTACTCCAACTCGTCCTCTTTTTCTTGGGAGAGAGGTCTGCCACCGAGACGCTCTTCAGGAAGCCTGAAGAGTACCGCCATGCATGATGGTGGTACGGTCGTGGATGGAGATTGGAGGCCATCTACCTGGATGGCCCTGTAATACCATGACCACCACCAGCCACCATTCAACCATTATTCGCCATCCTAGATGGCTTCTCACCATCTACGAACTCAAGACATTCTTGCTCCAAGGACAATTCTAGGTGACGTCCACAGAGTTTAAGAGGTCACATCCCCGAACCTCTCCGTTGCCTTGCCTCTTCGTTGCCTTCGTTGCCTCTGGGACGTTGACTCGTGCGACTAGAGCGGCTTACGAACCCCGGATTGATCTAGAATTCCTCCAGGATCTGGAGACACTTGCAATACAGGAAGGCTGCGACCCTGCACCATGAGCGTTGGATGCCATAAAGTGCCACCTCTGGCTGGTCATGCTGGCCTGAGATGCTGGTCATGCTGTCGTTCTTCGACAGGGAAATTCCGCACGATGAGAATTCATGGCGATCAGCCTGAGGAAGCTTGCATTGAGGAAGGAGTTGAAGCGCCTCGAGGGAAGAACCTCGGGCCGTTGAAGTAATGTAAGGAAAGTGTCTCTCTGACCTCGTAACCTGCAAGACAATGAATATTTAATTTTGGAGCATTGCAAATGAACACCAGCTTCCTGGATAAACTGGCCTCGTCGTGGGATGAAGTTGAGTCCTTCAAGGCTGCGGAACAGATATTGTCCCCTTGATCGTTGTCAATGACAACGCCGAGAGGGCAATCACTCCATCGAGAAGTTTGACACTCAGACGCCAAAGAGGATCAGAATCAGCTCCTGCTGAAAGCGGTGCACCAGCACAGATGGCTTGTCCCTTAACACGCGCACCGAAGGAGGGGGGGGGCTCGGGGTCTGCCACCCCTCCCATTTTTAGAAGACATCTCATAAACGGGTAGATTTATTGCAATCAAATATTGTGACTGCTGTAAATTGATTAGTGCATCGCATTAATTTTTTTGTTCCTTCAAATCCATGGATAAATATAGGAACTGCGTGGCTGCAAAGCGCAGCGCCGGGTCGCCGGCCGGCCGCTACAAAGGTTACGTCGGCGCGATGGCCTGGCTCAGGCCCATCGGTGGACCTCATTTGGCTCTGAAGGCAGTGGCCTAGGGTCATAAATTGTGCACTGTAGAGAGCTCAGTACAGCCGTAATCCTCCATAATTTATATTTCTCGCTTCAGTAGTTTTCGAGGCCATAGTGGTGGGACGGGGGGGGAATCCACCCCCTCTCCGGTTCGCGTTACGTGAGAGGCCCCCAGTGTTATCTATGTTATATAGGTTATAGGTTATATGTTTATATGCTATAGGTACCGGTGCTATACAGGCAAACAAAACCAAGGAAGATTCCCTGCAGAAGCTGTGATTCCGTGTCATGTTATGCATGCTGATGTTCATTTGCAGGACCTCTGTATGTTGAACAAATGATCTGGTGCCAACTGTAGGATGGTTTGTAACTAAGAGAAATATGTGCAGGTATGTGGTTCGTCCAATGAATCGCTTTCGTCTCTGTGTTCTGATAAAATTGAAACTTTGAGGACAAACTTTCAACTCCCCTTAGGATACCATGTTTCTGATAATTTCGGATGCAAAATCCAATATTGGCAACCCGAACAGATAAACAGCTTACCTCATTCTGCGATCTCGTGCTTTATGCCGGACAAAATTGAAAAATGGTGTGGCACTAATTAACAGCAGGGTATGCAATTACAATCACAAAGTGTCGTCAATTTATGGGACCTCTAAGCGTCAAATAAACGGCGAGGTGTTTTTTTTTCGTTTTGTCGTCAATTGGAACCTGGATGACGAACAAACGTTGAACTATCTTCGTTTCATCAAGCATCCTGGTCCAGCTGAATAAACATGATCGATGTTATATCGGTGCATAGTGTTTCAACACAGCTAGCTGAGAATGGTGGTGTCACTGATCTGAGTTTGTCTCCACACAGACCATGCCTGCCAATAAACATGATTGATGTTATATCGGTGCATAGTGTTTCAACACAGCTAGCTGAGAATGGTGGTGTCACTGATCTGAGTTTGTCCACACAAACCATCCTCCAAAAAACATGATCTATGCAGTTTTCCACAAGAAGGGGTGTGTTTTTTATTTGAGTTTGTCTCCACACAGACCATGCCTGCCATGCTCCCCAGTCTGACCTGAGTCTCGTTTAACGCTAGGATAGGGTGTCCCGATTTGGCATGTTTCTGACCAGCACGACCTGGTGTATGTCTAACTCGTCCTGAACAGGCCTGTCTGTTACGTTCTAATCTGGCCAGCATCTGACCTGACCTGGTCGTTCCTGATCCGTCCCGACATTTATTCTACCCGCCCTGTACCTGACTTGGTGTTGTCCATCCTGTGCCAGACCTAAGTGATAGGCAGAGCCTGACCCGTCCATGCTTTGTGTCAGACACGTTGTCACCCAGAAGGTGCCTGAACTGACCTGTGTCCTGCCTGACCTGTCCTGACCTGACCCGCGCCTGATGCCAGACACGTTGTCACCAAGAAGGTGCGTGAACTGACCTGTGTCCGGCCTGACCTGTCCTAACCTGACCCGCGCCTAATGTCAGACACGTTGTCACCCAGAAGGTGCCTGAACTGACCTGTGTCCGGCCTGACATGTCCTGACCTGACCGGCGCGCAAAACGTTTCAGATGTTCAAGTGCGAGTCGCCGGCGGTGGTGGTAGGTTTCTTGCCAGGAGCGAACAAGTTCGATTTGAAAGTTTTGTGCGCTACGACGTCCAACGCCAAGCTGGACGGATGCACTGCTAAATCGCTGCAGATCGGAGTTATACCGGGCGACGCAACTGGCACGTGCTCCAAAGGGGAGTTCATGAACGGGATTCAAATGTCTGGCGGTATGATCAAGTCTATCATGTGCTGTCAAGTGAAGAAATGCTCTTGAATTTTCAGACCTGGCCGAAAAAAGTTATATCAATATCAATTAAATCAATATCAGTGATAATTGTACTGAATAGTTATTCCAGCATCATGCCATGTGCACCAGTCAAGGTCACCTGTCAGATGAAGGAAAGATATGCAGTATTTCAAATATATTTAAAAAAAAATTGAAAGCATCGAAGAACTTGAAAATTGTCAAATCACGTTTAGAGACAACACGCACATCAGAAACGAAATGAGCGCGTAAGGCTACGCTGACTTAGCTACTTATTTCTTCGCAGTAGGCAGTATTGTAGCTGTCGGAGCAGCTGTGATAGACTCCGCTGCACTACAGCTGCACTCTTCGCAATAGGCAGTATTGTAGCTGTCGGAGCAGCTGTGATACACTCCGCTTCATTACAGCTGCACTCTTCGCAATAGGCAGTATTGTAGCTGTCGGAGCAGCTGTGATACACTCCGCTGCATTACAGCTGCACTTTTCGCAATAGGCAGTATTGTAGCTGTCGGAGCAGCTGTGATACACTCCGCTGCACTACAGCTGCACTCTTCGCAATAGGCAGTATTGTAGCTGTCGGAGCAGCTGTGATACACTCCGCTGCACTACAGCTGCACTCTTCGCAATAGGCAGTATTGTAGCTGTCGGAGCAGCTGTGATACACTCCGCTGCATTACAGCTGCACTCTTAGCAATAGGCAGTATTGTAGCTGTCGGAGCAGATGTGATACACTCTGCTGCACTACAGCTGCACTCTTCGCAATAGGCAGTATTGTATCCGTCAGAGCAGCTGTGATACACCTTCTCCGGAATGTTCCAAGCTACATTTCTGAGCCCAGAGAATGCAGCTAGCTGAAGTTCTAATTCCTGTCAACACATATCAGACAGTTTCATGTCGCAAGCACTCGCCGTGTGAAAGCACTAGTGTGTCCTGAGAAAACCTACCGAGGAGTAAGGCGAGGATTAAAGAAAACCACCCGCCATGGCTGACGCAAAACCAAAATACACATTCTATGCCATGCTATTCTAAGCGATGTTAACTGAATTTATGGACACATGCACATTATAAACTACTTGAGCAATGCAATGCAGGCCAGACTGAACCCGATTGTGAAAACATGAATACACATGCACCGTACATTTCTCCACACATCAGTGCTCTTTTTGTGGGCTCGATATCACCCATACCACGCAACTTTGACTGCCATCAGGCTCAAAATTTGCTGGTGTGCAGGGGAGGAAAAGCGATGTTTTTTTTTGCAGTTCAACCTTTCCCTGAACTGCTGACACCGCACCAATATTACTCAACATGTGTTGTTGATTCAGTATGCATTGCTGCATTCTGCTGTGTAAAGTGTAGGTTGCTTACAGTGTGTGCATTGCTTGTTTCGGGGCTTATTGCTTACTGCATGTACGCTGTATGTTATTTGCCACTGTATGCTGTCTTCACAGTCTGTTCTGTGGTGCGTGTCAAAACGTGTGCTGACACGAGTATTTTACAGCATTATACTGACAGTGCTCTCAAGCATTTCGAGAATAAAATAGCGACATGCAGGGCTACATCCAGCTACCTTTGTGCAATAAACTGACTCATTGTGAAGGGCTTTGTCCAGCTACTTTTGGTAAATAAACTGACTCATCGTGAAGGCTTTATCCAGCTACCTTTGTCCAATAAACTGACTCATCATGAAGGGCTTCATCCAGCTACCTCTGTTTAATAAACTGACTCATCGTGAAGGGCTTCATCCAGCTTCCTTTGTTCAATAAGCTGAATCATCGCGAAGGGCTTTATCCAGCTACCTTTGTTCGTTAGACTGACGCATCGTGAAGGGCTTTATCCAGCTACCTTTGTTCAATAAACTGACTCATCGCGAATGGCTTTATCCAGCTACCTTTGTTCAATAAACCGACTCATCACGAAGGGCTTTATCCAGCTACCTTTGTTCAATAAACCGACTCATCACGAAGGGCTTTATCCAGCTACCTTTGTTCAATCAACTGACTCGTGTGATTGAAGCAATTTCGCTGGCCTGTCATTGTTGTCCCTGCTTGTGGACACAAACGATTATGCAATCAGAAGCCGACTATTGCGATAAACCGCACAAGACAGGGTGGGCAGGTTGCGTCATGTCCCCTGGCTTTACGCACAACCAATTTAACGACTATGGAAATTCACTAGAAAGTTGGATAACTCAGGGCGCGATGACCATCAGCGAAATGTGTCGATAGCCAGGGTGCCATGAAGCGTCATCGGTCAGGTCTCCCATCACAAGCATAGCAAAGTCAACATTTAGTAAATATTTCCACCTATTCTTCGTGCACCCATTCCAGCCCATGAAATGCTTGTAAAGATGGCTTTCCGATAGTTATTGGGCAACGATTCGGCTTCATATATGATAGAACTATTCCTTGAGTTGGAGTTGTCAGTTTCAACATGGTTGGTGCGTGGGTGGTTGATGTAAACTAAGGTTAGAGTCAGCTCATGTTAGCTTCGCTTTTCTTTTCTTGAGCAGAATAACAAGAACCTTAATTTTCCAGTCGAGCTAGTTGATACAAAGCCTATCAGTATGTGAATCGTTTAATACAACGAAGAATGGTTCTTAGATGCTCCTGGGTTTTAGACATTGCGTGTAAAGAAAGCATACGACCTTCAATATACCAGGAGGTGCTGAGTTGACATTAAAAGTAACGTTAAGGATTATACTTTATTACTCAACGTTTCGGCCAGGGGGCATCATCAGGAGTGATATAAAAATGTCAAGTTTTAACAATTGAAAAAAAAAGCACGCCAGCAAAAAAAGCGTGCAAAAGACACGTGGAATGCGGGAAAGCCTCCTCAGTGGTGCAGACACTTAAAGCAACTCCAAACCAGAAACAAACTATGCCAAGATAGAATCTTCTGAGGAAGCCCGAGCCGATGGTCCATATACATATCGATAGATACACTCACGCACATATATAGACATAGATCCAATATAACGCGTAATACATAAAATATAATTTGTGTTCATGTAATTTAAGTGATATACCAAGACGTCGTTTGCGTGTTTAGTTGCGGCCGTAGATTACGTATGTGTAGAGATTCGAGGACCTTTAGATCAGCGTTGTCCCTGGCTGTTGCTAGAATTTCTACTTTGAAGTTTGTGTTAGTGTCGCTGTGTTCCATGTTATAATGTTTGTCGATCATGTGTTCGCCTAAAGGTGTGTATGCTCTCCGAAGTCTGGCATCTCCCAAGTGCTCATTGTACCTATCCCTGATACTACGTTTGGTTTCACCGACATAAAATATTCCAAGACAGCGGTTGCACGTTATTTTATAAACTACGTTTTTTCGCGTGCATCTACCTTTGAGCCCGTTGATACAGGTGTGGCACGTTCTTCTACCAGCAGGGCATGGCGGCATTTCTAGGGCTGAGCGGACCAGGTAAGATTTCAGCGTAGGTCCGCTAGTCCAGGCTACCCTAACATGGTTTAGATGAGACGAACGGATGGCTGCGTTTACCTGTCGACATAGTTGGTCATCGACAAATGGAAGTCTCATGTAAACATAGTTGGGATTACTACCCGCTCGATGCCGACATTGCCCACTTATCCTACTCCTGTTGTGAGGGTGAACAGCACGAGCGGCGGAGTGTACCCGATGTGCTGGGTATCCGTTTTCCAGGAAAAGAGTTGTCATCTTCGCAAGGCTCCGCTCGCATGAAATAGTATCGGAGGAGACTCGTGCTGCTCTCCTCATTTGAGATGTTAAAACGGCCTTTTTAGTGGCCATCGGGTGGGCCGAATCATAGTGCAAGATGATGGGGGCTGCCATAGATTTAAAGTACAGTTCGGTGGTGTAGCTCCCATCAGCCTGAACTACAAACAACGTATCAAGGAAAGGAATCGAACTGCTATGACCAGTGTGTTCTAAGGTGAACTTGATGCTGGAGTGTTGTTGGTTAATTTCTGCAAAGAAGTCGAGCAGAGAGGCCAAGCCATGTGTCCAAACACCAAAAATATCGTCTATATACCTCATGTAGAGAGCTGGTTTCAAATCATATGAAGCTAAGAAGATCGACTCAAGGCGGTGCATAAAAGCAATCGCTAAAGGAGGTGCACATCGGTTACCCATAGCCACTCCTTTTGTTTGCTTGTACATGGAGTTACCGAAACGTATGAGGTTATTGCTGAAAATATGTGTTAGTAATTTCACACAGTCCTGTACCCCAATCCCGAAAAGACAAATGTCATCCAGATTGTCCTCGATTAGACGAATCACAGCATCTATTCCCTCCTTTATCGGAACAGCCAGGGACAACGCTGATCTAAAGGTCCTCGAATCTCTACACATACGTAATCTACGGCCGCAACTAAACACGCAAACGACGTCTTGGTATATCACTTAAATTACATAAACACAAATTATATTTTATGTATTACGCGTTATATTGGATCTATGTCTATATATGTGCGTGAGTGTATGTATCGATATGTATATGGACCATCGGCTCGGGCTTCCTCAGATGATTCTATCTTGGCATAGTTTGTTTCTGGTTTGGAGTTTCTTTAAGTGTCTGCACCACTGAGGAGGCTTTCCCGCATTCCACGTGTCTTTTGCACGCTTTTTTTGCTGGCGTGCTTTTTTTTTCAATTGTTAAAACTTGACATTTTTATATCACTCCTGATGATGGCCCCTGGCCGAAACGTTGAGTAATAAAGTATAATCCTTAACGTTACTTTTAATGTCAACTCAGCACCTCCTGGTATATTGAAGGTCGTATGCTTTCTTTACACGCAAAGTATGTGAATCAGGGCATTGCCCGGTATCGGTATGTGAATCAGGGTATTGCACGGTATCGGTATGTGAATCAGGACATTGCCCGGTATCGGAATGTGAATCAGGGCATTGCGAGGTATCGATATGTGAATCAAGACATTGCCCGGTATCGGTATGTGAATCAGGACATTGCCCGGTATCGGCATGTGAATCAGGGCATTGTCCGCTATCAGTATGTGAATTAGGACATTGCCCGGTATCGGAATGTGAATCAGGACATTGCCCGGTATCGGAATGTGAATCAAGACATTGCCCGGTATCGGAATGTGATTCAGGGCATTGCCCGGTATCGGAATGTGATTCAGGGCATTGCCCGGTATCATACCATGGCTAGTATAATGTCACATCATTGCCACATTTACATTTATGAAACGCTTGAACCACCCCATCTGATGGGTGTGGAGGTCCGTTTCCTATGGGCGCCTAGTCACTGCGGCATACCAGGAAACGAAGAAGCACACCACTTAGCGGTGACGTATCGAAAAGAGGGGGGGCATTGCACTGGGGGTAGTCCCCTGATAGGTTGTGGGGCCCCAAGAATCGCGTCGGGGTTCAACAAAATTGAGTCAGTCTCCCTAAAAATCCAGTTGAGGTCCGCAAAAATCGCACCGGGGCCCCTAAAAATGTAATTGATGGTCACAAAAAGTCGCGCAAGGCCCCTGAAAATGACGCTGGAGACTTCAAAATCGCACCAAAGCCCCTGAAAATCATATTGGGGCCCGAGAAATCGCTCCGGGGCCCCTAAGAATGACGCTGGGGGCTTTACAAAAGTTGGGCCGGGCCCCTGAAAATATCGCTGAAGTATCCAAGAAGTCGCGCTGGGGCTACTGGAAATCATGTTGGTCGCCTAAAACGTCTCGCCAGGCACACCCAAAATGACTTTGGCCCCAAAAAACTAGCCGAGCTCCTGAAAATCACGTTACGGCCCAAAAGGTCAGCCCGGGGCCCCAGCAAATCGCACTGGGGCTCCGAAAATCGGACGGGGGTACCTGAAAATCACGCCTGTGGCCTGAAAAGTTCGCGCCTGGGACCCAGGGAAATCACGCTGGTGGCTTGAAAAAGTAGTTTGGGGTCCTTGAACATCACGATGAGGACCCCAAAAGGTCGGACCAGACACACGGAAATCACGCTGAGCATGGGGTATCAAAAAGTCGCACCTGGGCACCTGACAATCACGCTGGGGGCTCGACAGGTCGCACCGGTGCCCAAAAGTCTCATCGGGACCACCCAAAAATGAAGTCTGGGCAACGAAAAAGTCCTGACATGGAAAATCACTCTGGGGTCCCACCAATCGCTCCAAAAGCCCCAAAATATGTTGAGCCCCCAAACACGTGTCTAGGCCACTAACACTCGCGATGGAGATCCCAACAAATGACGATGGGCCCCCAAAATCGCACTTAGACCTCCCAAAATAGTCGCGCCGCTGTCCTTGAAAATCACACTGGAGCCCAAAAAGTCGCGCCAAAGCCCAACAAGTCCCAGCTGGTTTCCCCAAAATCAATTCCTTTCCGGAATGTCACTCTACCGCCAAAAAATGCGTGAAAGATCCTCCCCCCCCCCCAAAAAAAAGCGTCGGGTTCCGGAAAGAAGCGTGTTGATGCACCGAACAAAACACACCGGGAGCCCGAAGAATCGTAACTGGGCCCAACAATATCGCGTAGAAGGCTTATAAAAATTAAACCCGATCCCCAAAAATCACAAAGGGACTCTATCGAATGGACCTGAGCCAGTACCTTCGCCACGAAATTCTTTCGGGGGGGCAATGGTGAAGGGGGCCTCCTGCTCCCCGAAAGGGGCCTGCACTGTGTTACGACATCCTATTGTTTTTTTAGGCTCTTACTATGGTTCCAGAATGGGAAACTTGATTTCACATTGATGTTTTCTTTGTTCTTGGCATGGTGCATCATTTACGCAAAACGCAATAGTAGTTTTTTTCCGCTGAGAACTGAGCCATACCATGGCATAAATAAGTAATATGTGAATAAATAACTGAATGCCAAAACAAACCAATGCCCTAATGTTTTCTCGACCAGAAGAATATTCCCGCTGGTCTCTATATTGCAGGGAGCTGGCGGGGCTGGTGCTAAGCATGTCTTAAAGATGTCTCCCATCGATCAACCCACTTTTATGTTCTCCATGTCTAACTGAATATAGCTGGATTCATCACTACTCTGAGTAATTCCCACCAGTTTGATGTCATAAGGAAGCTTAAACGATCATTTCTCAGTCCTAGGACGACAATTTCGCGAAGGTGATAACGAGAAGTGGATTGAATTGGCTTTCTGGTCGCCATCTGAGGGATTTATTGATTTTATAACATTTGGTGCTGGCTGCAAGGCACCTGGCACACAAGCTAAAATAATAAATCCTCAGCGAATAAATGCACGGCAAGAACAAGCATTGAGCCACAATGCAAAAATTAAATTCCTGACAATGCAACATGCAACAATGCAACATAGTTGCCCTCGAGAAGATCACAACCAAGCGCTTTCATAGGATTCGGCTCACAAAGGCCGTGAAGCCTCGTTGCCAGACCAAATGGGCTGAGGAACGCCTCATTTTCAATGAAAGACAATGGGTCCAGATTTATAATCTTCCTCATAAGTGATGTGTGTCGACTAAGCTTCAGACGCTGCAGTACCGAATATTGAACAGATACATACCTACACAAAAGGTTTTGTATGATAAAAAAATAGTTAATTCACCCCAATGTAAGTTCTATCCCGAATAAGACAGCATAAGTCACTTTTTTCTGAGATGTCGGTCAGTAGGGCCATTTTGGCGGCAATTGATAGCAGGCTGGGTCGATTGAGCAGAAACAGACTGAGATATTGCCCGAAGCACTTACTGTTTGGATGTTTCGATGCTCCTGAGTTTGTCAACTATGTCGTACTTCTTGCAAAGCAATATGTTTTGAATAAGAAGCTGAATGGGATCGGAGATCTGACGTTTGTAGAGTTTAAATCGAGGCTTTTCAACCAATATAAAGTTGATGAATGCATTGGAACGAAGGCGAGAAAGCTGGAACAGTTCCACCGCACATGGGGCAGTCTGATGCGGTTACTGTGATGCGGGGGTTTCACAGGATCACCTCTGGCGATCCTGGTGTATCAAAGCAACCTGGGTATCAGCTGTCAATATCAATTGGAAGAGCACTAGGATGAGTCGGTTCCATCTGGGCTGGATTTAGTAGGGCCTGGATCTACTGGTACATTCGAGATGAATGATCTTGTAATAGATGCGAGAATAATAGGGATATGATGGAACGTGGACTGAATGAGATGAGTAGTGGTGACTACGCAAATATGAACGTATGGGAAGATAAATAGCTTGCGTGTACTACTACTGTGCTATTGTGTACTGTGCGCTGTGTGCTATTGTGTCCGAACTGAAAGACTGTCGATGTGTAATATCATTAATAAAAAAAAAGAAAAAAAAGAAGTAACATGTGGAAAAATACCTCAGTGCCAAAACAAACCAAAGTCTTAATGCTTTCTCGACCAGAATAATTTTCCCGCTGGCTTCTAGATTGCAGTGAGCTGGCGGGGCTGGTGCTAAGCGTATCTTAAAGATATCTCCCATTGGTCAACCCACTTCTATGTCCACCAAGTCTAACTGAATATAGCTGGATTCATCACTACTGCTATTAATTCCCACCAGCTTGATGTCATAAGCAAGCTTAAACGATCATTTCTCAGTACTAGTACGACAATTTCGCGAAGGTGACAACGAGAAATGGATCGAATTGGTTTTCTGAGCGCCATCTTAGGGTTTTATTGATTTTTAATAACATTTGGTGCTTGCTGCAAGGCACCTGGCACACAGGCTAAAGTAATAAATCCTTAGCGAATAAATTCACGGCAAGAACAAGCATTGTTGAACAACAGTGTATAAATGATAATGCAACGATGCAACAATGGCAATGCATAAATAATGCAAAACCCTCAAATTCCACGCCATCACGCCCATGGTTTTCGCTGTGCTATACCGTTTTGTAAATGACGTCGTTGAGAAGGTATTGAAGCTGGGAAGCTCTAATCATGCAGGCTGTAATCAAAGAAGAGAAGTTTGTAGGAAAAAATGCATATAAAAACATCATTCCTCCCAGTTTGTATGGGGCATCGGTGTTGTTTTGCATGCTTGTGAGGGGGAATTTTCCCCCTCAATGTTGGCTTTGCCTCATTGGCGTATGTTTCTGAAAATTATTGGGAGACCAGTGGCGTACCTATATTTGAGTCAAGGGGAGGGGGCGGGAAGCATATTTGGAGGGGTCCACTTACCCCATTGAAATAGTCTTCGGATTTCGACCACTATGTTGTCAAAGGGGACTATTTAAATAAAATAATTAGTGCAAACTGAATTATCCTATGGACGGGCCTAATCTATCGTTTCTGATTCGTCGGATCTCAACCACCACTCCCCCACCCTGTTCGAATGTTTTCTTTTGGTTTCCCTTGATAAACCACCTCACACTGCTGAAATTACACCTATACAAATCAATTTAAAATGTAAAATTTCCCAATTTCAGACATTCTAGTTCATAGCGCCCGGTCGCCATGACGCCAACGTTCGTGCACATGCACACCCATCTTGCGCATTCGGCGCATTCGCCACACTTTTTGCGATGCTACGGTTTCTGCTAGGCCTCCTACGTTTTGCTAATTGCTGCACATGATATACTTACGCCATATTTTATGTGATTGAATGCTTCGTATGGACGTTCGCTGCGAAAATTCAATAATTAAATTCGATCATTATATCCCTACTTCCAATCTTACAATCCTATCTTTGATCAAATATGCTCCCAGATTGGCTACCGAACCGAGGCCCTGCCTCGGTGTTCTTTTTTGGATCCGATTCGTCTCTCTTTGTCTACGGATGTGTCTTAGGGCTTCAATCCATTTTTGTTAGGAGCCCAACACCTTTTCGAAACCCCTGCTCGTTTTAGGGTTTGTTGCTTTTTTGTGCACCGATGATTTTTTTAGGTGTTGGGGCGCTTTCAAAGATCCCGATGTGTTTATTTAGTGCTCGGTCTTTTTGTTCGTTTTGGGACCATGCTGCTTTTTGCGGCCCCAGCCGCTTTTTCAGGCCCTTGTGCAGTCGCATGGCCCCTGTGTGCCTTGAGAGCTTCAGGTTTATATTTTTAGAGCTCCCGGTATGTATATTTAAGGCTGCAACGCATGTTTTATAGAACTGTCGCTTTTTGCGAGACTGTGCGCTTTGGAGGGCCAGTTGCGCTTTCGGCCCCCGTTGTGCTCTCAGGGTCTCGCTGTGTTTCGTTGGGGCTTCTGACGCACATTTGTGGGGCCCCAGTACAATTTTGGGGCTTCGGTGCGAGTTTTCTGGGTCCCAGCGCCACTTATCGCGCCCTGGCGCGTGGTTCCGGGGACCCAACGCCAGTTTCCTGGGCCCAATGCGATTTTTGTGGATATCTTCTGAATTTCTTTAAAGTTCGAATCCCGGTCTTATTTTTCGAGCCCCTGGCGCCATGTTTTTGTATCTCACCTCGATTTTGTTGAGCTCCGGTATGTTTTTCGGGGCCGTACGAGATTTGTGAAGATATCTGATAATATGTTCGGTGCTCCAGAGCCATTTTGTCTGACCCGGACAGTTATTTTTTGGAATCCCTCCTTATCTTGGAAGGCTCCGGCTTGATTTTTTTGGGATACCGATGCGATTTTTGGGGTCATACTGCGCTAATGTGGCGACCTAGACGCCTTTTTTTAGCCCGATGTGAATGTTACCCAGACAAAATTTTTGGGACTACCGATGGTAATTGTGGGTCCTGAACGATATATTTTTGGGGAACCGGTTCGAGTTTGCGTGCCTCGTTGTACTTAGCTGTGACCCCAACGCGATCTTGGCAGTTCCTGTTGCAGATTTTCGGGCCTCGGAGCGAGTTTTCTTGGCCCGCCGTATTTAATTAGAGTCCCCTGCACGAATTCTGGTGGACCGACGCGAATTTTTGTGGGCCCTAGCGCGACTTTTTGGGGCCCCGGCACGATTATTGGGAGCTTATCCCTCTTAGGAGGGAGGGGGCATTTGGGCCTTTGATATGCCACTGCGGCCACCGAAGGATATTTTTTTTTCAGCCGATGGCACCTTTCGGAGTGTAAAAGCCCTCCGGGTATTCTTTTTCGGACCTGTACTTAATTTGCCCTTGGGTCGATTCTATCGAGTCTTAGTGTGAACTTCGGTGTGAACCAAAAATGTGATATTTTTGGATCCCGGTACGATTTTTCGGTCTGCCGGCGCTATTTTTTTTCTCGATGCCCAGCCATGTTTCTTTTTCCGGTGCCAAACGGGCTTTTGGGGTACTGACCCGATTTTCGAGGCCGCAGCGTGACATTCCGGTTGAAAATTTATTTGTTGGGGCAGCTGCAACTTTTGGGCACCCAGTGTGATTTTTAAGGGCTGCGACGCGACTTTTTTGAGTCCAATGTAATCTCTGGTGTCCGGACGTCATTTGCTTGGATCCCTAGCGCAAGTTTTATGGACCTCGACACTTTTGGGGCGTCCAATACGTTTTGGAGCATTTTGGGCGTCATTGTTGGGGCCTCAGAGTGATTATCCATGTCCGAATTTTTTTTCCTTTCCCCGGCTCAATTGTGTCCCAATGAGACTGTTAGGGAACGGTACGACCTGTCGTGCCCCTAGCGTGATTTTCATGGTCCGGGCGTGACTTTTTGATACCCCAGGCTCAGCGTGATTTTCAGTGGCCTCAGCCGCCTCTTTTTGGGCTTATATCGTGATTTTCAAGTACCCCAGCACGACTCATACAATTTGTTAGGGGCTTCTTGCAAATCATAGGCCTCCTCTCGCGTCTTAGGGGTCTCGTCCCATTTCCTGGAGACTCTTTACCGGTTTTGGATGTCTCCTCATGTGTTCTACCCTCCTCCATATTTCATGGCCCTCCTCTCCCGCTTTGGAGGGCCTCCTCCTACATCCTGGGGCCCCTTTAGCATGACATGGGCTTCCTCTCGTGTTCAAGGGGCATTCTCCTACCACGCCTCGTGGTCCTCCTCCTTTGTCCTGGCAAAGCCTCCCCGTCTTGAGGGCATCATCAATTTTGGAAACCTCACCACCTTCGATACCTGCTACCACTCCCATCTCAAGGGCCTCCTCTCATTTCCTGGGAACTCCGTCTGGTCTTCGCGGTCTCATTCGGCCCTGGATACCTCCTATTCCGTCTTGAGGGACTCCTCTTGAGTCCGGCAGGGCCTCCTTTGCTCTTCGAGAGGCATTCTTTTTAAAATTAGGTGCCTCCTCTCACGTCTTGGGGTCATCCTGCTCTGCGCTTTGATTCGATCTTTGCCCATTTTAAGGGTGGCCTCTTATCTCCTGGTGGACTCCTCTTCTCTCTCAGGTTCCTCCTCGTCCAAATTACAAGCAACCTTTCCTATCTCAGCTGCCTTGTCATTTTCTGGAGACCTTCCTACCCGTCTTGGAGCCTTCTTTCTCGCATGGGAGCTATCCCTTTTATCTAATGGCTGTTCTCTCCTATTTTAGGGACCTCCTCGTTCATCATGGGGTCTCATTTCCAATCTTGTGTCGTCCTCTTCCGAATTAGGTGTCTCCTGCCACGTTTCTGGATCATCCTATTCTATCTTGGTGGAACCTTACCCGTTTTGTGGCCTGTTTTTGCGTCTCCGAAACCTCATTTCATATCCACTGGTTTTCTCTTCCGTCTTAGGGCCTCCTTTCATTTTCTGGGGCCTCCCTTCCCGTATTGGGACCTCCTTTGCAATCCTGGGGGCCTCCTTTGCAATTCTGGGGGCCTCCTTTGCAAACCTTGGATCTCATTTGCAATCCTGGGGGCCTCCTTTGCAATCCTGTCGGCCCCTTTGCAATACTGGGGCCTCCTTTGCAATCATGGGGGCCTCCTTTGCAATCCTGGGGGTCTCTTTTGCAATCCTGGGGGCCTCCTTTGCACTCCTGGGGCCTACTTTGCAATCTTTGGGGCCTCCGTGCCAATTGTCGGCACTCTCTTGATTTCTGATGCCTATCCTATCCTCTCCTAGGCGACTCTTTTTTCAAATTAGGGGCCTCCTCTCACGTCTTGGAGGTCTCCTCACCTGTGTTTGGAGCCTCATTATCTTCTTAGCAGGGTGCTTTTGTGTCAGAGTCCCAAACGTCTCTTCTAGGGTCTCCTCTTCCAAAATATGGGCCTCATCTGGCTGATCTCAGTGGCCTTCTCTCATTCCTGCGGAGACCTTCTTACCCATCTAGGGGCTCCCTCTTGCGTCCGGATAAATATCTCCTATGATTCCTTATTTTCTATTATAGGGACCTCCTCTTCCATCTTGGGGCATCGTTTTCCAAATTAAGAATATCCTGCCACCCATCGGAAGCCTTCTTGTCTAACCTGGATGGCTTTCTGCCCATCTCGGTGGCATCCTTTTCGTCCTGGGGTCCTCGTCCCAATCTCTATCCTACGTCTCTTATTAGGACCTGATTATATTTCCCGGGAGCTTCGTTGCCAGTCTTGGGGCCTCCTTGACAGCACGATCGTCTGTCTCATCGGCCTCCTTGCTCACCTTTTTCCTGTGCATTTCCGGATAGGAGCCTCCTCAAATTCCAGGGAGCGGCGCCCCCCAGTCTCACGGCAGGAGGGGCGACTGCCCATTCTGCCCCCCTCCCCCGGTGGCGACGCCCTTGACCCGAGCACAGGAAAATTCAGAACAGGCTCCGAAATAAAGTACTCTGAAGGTGCCATCGGCTGAAAGAAAAATCCTTGAGTAACCGCAGTGGCGTACCAAAGAGGAAAATGCTCCTCACCTCTTGATGGAGTGGGTTCCCAAGACTCGCGTCGGGGTCACCAAAAAAATCGTCCTGGGAACCCATAAATTCGCGTCGGAGCCCCCAAATTCGTGGAGGGTGCTCGAAATAAATACATCCGGCATCAAAAAAATCACGCCCGGCCCGAAAATAATCCACTGGGGTTCGCCGAAATCACACTGGGCCCCAACAAAGTCCAATGCGACCCGCGAACTCGCGCCAAGCCCTCAAATATCGCGCTCGGGACCCAAAATTCACCTTGATAGTCCCAAAAATTTCGGTCGGATCATCACTAATTTTCTTCTGGGCCCCCAAGAATTGATGTTGATGGTCCAAGAAATCATATCGGGACCACACAAAAATCAAACTGGAGCCCTCTAAAATAAGGAGAGATTCCGAAAAAATAAATGTCCGAGCCAGTAAAATATTTCCGGAGCCCCAAACATACCGCCAGATGCCTTAAAAAATCGTGGATGGCCCCGAAAAAACGTACCGGACCTCGAAAAATCGCGACAAGACCCAAAAATACGGCAATGGGGGCCTCTTTGTGATTTGAGGGGCCTCTATCAGGAAATGCACGGAAAAAAGGTGAGCAAGGAGGCCGACGAGACAGAAGATCATGCTGTCAAGGAGGCCCCAAGACTGGCAACGAGGCTCCCGCGAAATCTAATCAGGCTCTAATAAGCGACGTAGTACAGAGATTGGGAGGAGGCCCCAGAACGAAAAGGATGCCACTGAGACTGGCAGGAAGCCACCCAGGTTAGACAAGAAGGCTTCCGTGGTGGCAGGATATTCTTAATTTGGAAAACGAGGCCCCCAAGATGCAAGAGGAGGCACCAACAATAGAAAAGAAGGAATTATAGGATATATTTCTCCGGATGCAAGAGGGAGCCCCAAGATGGGTAAGAAGGTCTCCACAGGAATGAGAAAAGGCCACTGAGATCAGCCAGATGAGGCCCATATTTTGGAAGGGGAGGACCCCAGGAGAAAAGATTTGGGACAATGACACAAAAGCACCCTGCTAAGAGGATAATGAGGCTCCAAACACAGGTGACGAGGCCTCCATGACGTGAGAGGAGGCCCCTAATTTGAAAAAAGAGTCGCCTAGGAGAGGATAGGATAGGCATCAGAAATCAAGAGAGTGCCGACAATTGGCACGGAGGCCCCAAATATTGCAAAGTAGGCCCCAGGAGTGCAAAGGAGGCCCCCAGGATTGCAAAAGAGACCCCCAGGATTGCAAAGGAGGCCCCCATGATTGCAAAGGAGGCCCCAGTATTGCAAAGGGGCCGACAGGATTGCAAAGGAGGCCCCCAGGATTGCAAATGAGATCCAAGGTTTGCAAAGGAGGCCTCCAGAATTGCAAAGGAGGCCCCCAGGATTATAAAGGAGGCCCCCAGGATTGCAAAGGAGACCCCCAGGATTGCAAAAGAGGCCCCCAAGATTGCAAAGGAGGCCCACATGATTGCAAAGGAGGCTCCAATCATTGAAAAGGAGGCCCACAGGATTGCAAAGGAGGCCCCCAGGATTGCAAAGGAGGCCACCATGATTGCAAAGGAGGTCCTAGGTTTGCAAAGGAGGCCCCCCATGATTGCAAAGGAGGCCCCATGATTGCAAAGGAGGCCCACATGATTGCAAAGGAGACCCCAGGATTGCAAAGGAGGCCACCATGATTGCAAAGGAGGTCCTAGGTTTGCAAAGGAGGCCCCCCATGATTGCAAAGGAGGCCCATGATTGCAAAGGAGGCCCACATGATTGCAAAGGAGACCCCAGGATTGCAAAGGAGGCCCCAGGATTACAAAGGAGGCCCCCATGATTGTAAAGGAAGCCCCATAATTGCCAATGAGGCCCCAAGGATTGCACAGGAGGCCACAGGATTGTAAAGGAGGCCCCCAGGATTGCAAAGGAGGCCCCAGGATTGCAAAGGAGGCCCAAATACGGGAAAAGAGGCCCCATAAAATGAGAGGAGGCCCTAAGACGGAAGAGAAAGCCAGTGGATATGAAATGAGGTTTCGGAGACGCAAAAACATGTCCCAAAACGGGTAAGGTTCCACCAATATAGAAAAGGATGATCCAGAAACGTGGCAGGAGACACCTAATTCGGAAGAGGACGACACAAGATTGGAAATGAGACCCCCATGATGAACGAGGAGGCCCCTAAAATAGGAGAGAAAGGCCATTAGATAAGAGGGATGACTCCCACGCGAGAAAGAATGCTCCAAGACGGGTAAAAAGGTCCCCAGGAAATGATAAGGGAACTGAGATAGGAAAGGTTGCTTATAATTTGGAAGAGGAGGCACCTGGGAGAGAAGAGGAGTCCACGAGGAGATAAGAGGCCACCCTTAAAATGGGCAAAGATCGAATCAAAACGCAGAGCAGGAGAACCCAAGACGTGAGTGGAGGCCCATAATTTGAAGAAAAAAAAGAAGTATCTAGAAGAGAAAAAGAGGCCGCTGCCCGACTCGAGAGGAGTCCCTCAAGACGGAATAGAAGGTCTCCAGGGCCAAATGAGGCCCCGAAGACCGGAATGAGTTCCCAGGAAATGAGAGGAGGCCCTTAAGATGTGAGTGGTAGCAGGTATGGAGGGAGGTGAGGTTTCTAAAATTGAAGATGCCCCCAAGGCTTTGCCAGGACAAAGGAGGAGGACCGCGAGGCGTGGCAGGAGGCCCCTGATTTGGCAGAGGAGGCCCATGCCATGTTAAAGGGACGCAAGGATGTAGGAGGAGGCCCCTTAAAACGGGAGAGGGGGCCATTGAATATGGAGGAGGGTAGGACACGAGAAAACATCCAAAACCGGTAAAGAGGCTCCAGGGAATGGGACGAGACCCCTACGACGCGAGAGGAGGCATATGATTTGCAAGAAGCCCCTAATAAATTGTAGGAGTCGTGTCGGGGTACTTGAAAATCACGACATGGTCCCAAAAAGAGCCGGCCGGGGCCCCTGAAAATCACGCTGAGCGTGGGGATACCAAAAAGTCACGCCCGGACCATGAAAATCACGCTAGGGGCACGACAGGTCGTACCGTTCCCTAACAGTCTCATTGGGACACAAATGAAACTGGGAGACGAAAAACAATCCGGACATGGGTAATCACTCTGGAGCCCTAACAATGACGCCAGAAGCCTCCAAAACGTGTTGGACGCCCAAAAAGTGTCGAGGTCGCTAAAACTCGCGCTAGGGATCCAAGCAAATGACGTCGGGTCACAAAACATTGCATGGACTATAAAAAGTCGCGTCGAGGCCCTTGAAAATCACACTGGGGGCCCAAAAGGTCGCGCCAGGCCCCAAAAACTGCCCCAACAAATAAATTCTCAACCGGAATGTCACTCTACGGCCTCAAAAATCAGGTCAGTCCCCCAAAAACCCGATGGGCACCGGAAACAAACGTGTCAAGGCATCGAGATAAAAAATCGGACCGGGAGACCGAAGAATCGTACCGGGACCCAAATATATCACATAAGGACCTTTAAAAAGATATAACTCGATGTCGAAAAAGTTCATACCGAGACTCGATCGAATGGACCCCAGCACCGGCAAATTAAGAACAGGTCCGGAAAAAATTACCCGGAGGGCTTTTACACTCGGAAAGGTGCCATCGGTTGGAAAAAAAAACTCCTTCGGTGGGCGCAATGACATATCAAATGGGCAAATGTCCCCTCTCTCCTAAGAGGGATAAGCTCCGAAAAATCGTGCCGGGGCCCCAAAAAGTCGCGCTGGGGCCACACAAATTCGCGTCGGTCCACCAGAATTCGCGCAGGGGGCTAACCCGATAAATACGGCGGGCCTAGAAAACTCGCTCCGATGCTCGAAAATCGGCAACAGGAACCGCCAAGATCGCGTTGTGGTCACAGCTAAGTACAAAGCGCACCGCAAACTCGAACCGGTTCCCAAATATCGCGTTCGGGACCCACAATTCCCATCGTCAGTCCCCGAAATTTGGTCTGGGCATCATGTCGGGGCATCATGTCATTCATGTCGGGGCTAAACAAATTGGTCTCTAGTACCCCACATAAGCACAATGTGACCCCAAAAATCGCATCGGTATCCCCCAAAAAAATCAAGCCGGAGCCTTCCAAAATAAGGAGGGATTCCAAAAAATAACTGTCCGGATCTGGAAAATGGCTCTGGAGCAACAAACCTATCATCAGATGCCTTCACAAATCGGGTACGATCCAGAAAAACATACCGGAGCTCGAAAAAAAATCGAGGTGAGATACAAAAACATGGCGCTAGGGGCTCGAAAAATCATGCCGGGATTCGGACTTTAAAGAAAATTCAGAAGAGATCCACAAAAATCACGTTGAGCCCAGGAAACTAGCGTTGGGTCCCCGGAACCACGCGCCTGGTCGGGATAAGTCGCGCTGGGACCCAGACAAATCGCACCGAAGCCCCAAAATCGCACTCGGGCCCCACAAATATGCGTCAGAAGCCCCAAATAAACACAGCGGGACCCTAAGAGCACAACGGGGGCCGAAAATGCAACTGGTCCTCCAAAGCGCACAGTCTCGCAAAAAGCGACAGGGCCATAAAACATGCGTTGCAGCCTTAAATAAACATACCGGGAGCTCTAAAAAAATAAACTTGAAGCTCTCAAGGCACACAGGGGCCATGGGACTGCACAAGGGCCTGAAAAAGAGTCTGGGGACGCAAAAAGCAGCACAGTCCCAAAACGAACAAAAAGACCGAGCACTAAATAAACACATCGGGATCTTTGAAAGCACCCTAACACCTAAAAAAAATCATCGGTGCACAAAAAAGCAACAAACCCTAAAACGAGCAGGGGTTTCGTAAAGGTGTTGGACTCCTAACAAAATGGATTGAAGCCCTAAAACACATCCGTAGACGAAGAAAGACGAAACGGGTCCAAAAAAATAACACTGAGGCAGGGCCTCGGTCCGGTAGCCAATCTGGGAGCACATTTAATCCAAGATATGAGATGCATCAAAGCTCAGCTGGCATCCGCATTTCTTAACCAGCATAAAATGTTGGAAATAGGGAACTAGTGATCGAATTTAATGAATCGAATTTTCGCAGCGGACGTCCATACGAAGCATTCCATCACGTCAAATATGGCGCAAGTCTATCATTTGGCAGCAATTAGCAAAATGTAGCAGGCCTAACAGAACCCATAGCATTGCACGAAGTGTGGCGAATGCGCCGAATGCGCAAGATGGGTGTGCATGTGCACGAACATTGGCGTCGTGGCGGCCGGGCGCTATGAAATGAAATGTCTGAAATTGGGAAATTCTACATTTTAAAGTTATTTGTATAGATGTAATTTCAGCAGTGTGAGGTTACTCTTCAAGCAATATTAAAAGAAAACATTCTAACAGGGTGGGGGAGTTATGGTTGAAATCCGACGAATCAGTAGCGATTGTGGTAAATTAGGCCCCTCCATATGACAATTAATTGATCATCAATTATTTTATTTAAAAAGGTCCCCTTTGACAAAATATTGGTCCAAATCCGAGGACTTTTTAATGGGGTAGGTGGGCCCATCCAAATACGTTTCCCATCTTCTCCCTTGACGTGAATATAGGTACGCCACTGGTCTCCATATAATTTTCAGAAACATGGGGCAGGACCAAGATTGAGAGGGCAAATTCCCCCTCACAAGCATACAAAACAACACCGATGCCCCATACAAATTGGGAGGAATGATGTTTATAAATGCATTTTCTTCCCACAAACTTGTTTTCTGTGATTGCAGCCTGCATGATTAGAGCTTCCCAGCTTCCCAGCTCACCTTCTCAACGACGTCATTTACAAAACACACAAAACACAAGCACAGCGAAAACCACGGGGTGACGGCGTGCAATTTGAAAGTTTTGCAATATTTCTGCATTGCCATTGTTGCATTGTTGCATTGTCATTTATTCACTATTGTTCAAGGCTGGTTCTTGCCGTGAATTTATTCACTGAGGGTTTATTAGTTTAGCTGGTGTGCCAGGTGCCTTATAGCCAGCACGATATGTTATTTTTTTAAAAATCCATAAGATGGTGACAAGAAAAACCAATTCAATCCACTTCTCGTTGTCACCTTCGCGAAATTATCGTCCTTGGACTGAGAAATGATCGTTTAAGCTTACCTGTGACATCAAACTGGTGAGAATGACTAACAGTAGTAGTGAATCTAGCTATATTCAGTTAGACTTGGTGGACATAAAAGTGTGTTGATCAATGGGAGATATCTTTAAGATAGGTTCAGCACCAGCCCCGCTAGCTCGCTGGAATCTAGAGCGAACGGGAAGATTCTGATGGTCGAGAAAGTATTAAGACATTGGTTTGTTTTGGCACTTAGGTATTTATCGACATTTACTTATTTATACCCTGGCATGGCTCAGTTCTCAGAGAAAAAAAGAAGATTATTGCTATTGCGTTTTGCGTAAATGATGCACCATGCCAAGAACAAACAAGACATCAATATGAACTCATGTTTTCCATTCTTGAACGATACCAAGAGCCTAAAAAAATAGGAGGCCCCTTTCGGGGAGCAGGAGGCCCCTTCCAACATTGCCCCCCCCCCTGGAAGAATTTCGTGGCGACGCCACTGCTGGGGTCCCACAAATGTGCGCCAGGAGCACTAAGAGCACAACGGGAGGCCAAAAATGCACCGGGCCCTCCAAAGCGTAACGAGTCTTGCAAAAAGCGACAGTTTCTTAAAACATGAGTTGCAGCTCTAAATAAACACACCGGGGCCTGAAAAACATGTGCGTGGGGGCCTTAAAAACATGCTGGGCCCTCAAAAAGCGACAAGGTCTTAAGAAAGGAACAAAAAGACCGAAAACTAAACAATCACATGGGGTCTTCGAAAACGCGGCGGCGCCTAAAAAAATCGTCGGTGCACAAAAAGGCAACAACACTACAAAAAAGAGCCGGGGTCTCAAAAATGTGCTGGGTCCCTAACAAAAATTAGCTGGAGCCCTAAAACACATCCGTAGAAGAAGAAAAACGCAATGGGGCCAAAAAAGAACACCTAGCTCGGGAATCGGTTACGTAGCCAATCTGGGAGCGTATTTAACCAAAGAGATGAGGTGTATCAAAGCTCAGCGGCTATCAGTATTTCGCAAGCACCAATAATTGTCGGGAAAAAAGAACTAATCATGGAATTGAATTCATCGAATTTTCCAAGCGAATCCCCATACGAAGCATTTCACACGTCAAATATGGCACAAGACCATCATGTGGCAGCTATTAGCAAAACATAGGAGGCCTAGCAGAAACCGGAGAATCGCACGAAGTGTAACGAATGTGATGAGTGCGCGAGATGGGTGTGCACATGTACGACCGTTGGCGTTGTGGTGATGGGGCGTTATTAACTGGAATGCCTGCAATTGGAAAATATTACGTTTTAAGTGACTTGCACAGGTGTAATGTTAGCAGTTTGAGGTCACTTATCAAGGGATACCAAAATAAAAACCTTCGAAAAGGATGGGGGGAGTTAGGGTTGAAACCCGATGACTCAGTTGGTCACTGAGTTGGTACTAATTTTGTATTTAAAAATAAAAAGACGAACACCTCTAAAGATAGTGGTCAAAATCCGGGGACTTCTTGAAAAATGGGTGGGGGTGGGGGGTTAGGAGGACCCCTGCAAATCCGTTTGACCCCATAGCGCAAAGTCTAGGTACGCCGTTGCCACTTAGCGAAAACCTCATTGCAACTACCAAACATCACAGATATTCCATAGCATTTTGAAGCCATCAAATCATCAATACGATAGAGCATGCGATATTTTTGGAACATAAGCTGGACACAAAGCACAAACCATACACAATTATGGAACATCAAGCCAGTCGTGGATACCTGGATGTCATCGTTTGAACCAATCGCCATGAAGAAAAATTCCCATCGCAACTTCGTATATGCATGCTTATTTCATACATCAATTTATTTATTTTGCTTAATTTCTGTCTTTATGCCCAACATGCAACACCCATCATACAGTTACGCATCTCTTTCTCAATTGTCAACAATTCCATGGCACTCGAAAAACACTGATCGATTATTGCTATACACCCAATTTTTTATTTACCCTCACTCTTGGGGGACGATCACACATTTATCATGACACAAACTACTTTTCATTGTTTCCGAAAAACAAACCTGTTCCAAGACTTGTAAGTTGAATTAACCAGCATAATATTCTCATTTTTTCTTACACGGCGCGAAATGACCCGAGGACACTCAAGTACCTCTCAATAAAACAAACAACCCAGCAGAAATAAAATGTATATTCCATGTTCTCATATACGGCTCTGATTGGACCAGCTGTGGTGAGTCCCCTCTCCGCAGCACAATACATTGGAGATGAGACAATGCTGACCTCTTCTCCAATGCACATTTGGTGTGAATGCCCGGCTGCCCATTTGGCCGCCACCGGCAGGGAAACCCCTGTGCCGGTCCGTCACGCAACCACGCGCCGGGCCGTGCCGAGAACATCGACCGTCACATCGAGAGCACGCTCCACTCGTCTGGCCGCTGATTGGCGCGCGAAAACGTCGGACGGGCCGAGCGCGCGAGTGGTCTCGCCTCGGCCGAGCCGTGCAGTTTCTAGCGGGCAGTGGCGAGTGCTGGCTCACCTCGGCTCACACGGCTCACACGGCTCACCTCGGCTCACCTCGGCTCACACGGCCAACAAGGCTCACCTGGGCTCACCTGAACTCGCATCGGCTCGGCTCAGCCGTGCAGTTCCAGCGGGCAGTGCGGGCTGGCTCGCAAACGGCTGGTGCTGCTCACCTGGTGCCGACTACACCTGCCCTCGATCAGGTGAGAAAACGAGGGCTTCAGCGCTGAACGCTGCCGCTTCGACCGCTTCGGCATGCGCATTGCTTTCACATTTTGCGGCCAAATCATTCAGGTGAAACACTTGGCACAGTAGGAAACTCGTCCTAATCAGCATGTACATTGGGTCGAACATTGCCAGGATACATCGTTCGTTCGGGAAGGATATCTCCTCGGGGAAACCTATGTGTGCCTGGTGGCTTAAGCTGAGTAAAGCAGCGCCTAAAGCAGTTTCTTATTCGCAGAAAAAAAAGAGGCGACGTGGTCCATCTTTTTCGGTATCAGAGGTGCCGTCGCCTTGCAGCGACAACAGCCCGCATGATCAGGAAACTCCATTGGAATATCTCGAGACTTGTGGAAACGTTTTTTGTTATAAGCGAGATTTTACGTTCAGAAATCGCTGAAGAAAAATCAGTACCACGTCTCCAATGCAATTTTCATTTTTGCTACCAGCGATGCCCGAAACATGAGGCCTTACGCGTCTACCTTTCGAGGATTTAGCCTGGATAACGTGTAAGCAATGTTGACTTTGATGACAGGTCGATCGCTGGTAATGCAACGCGGTGCGGTGCTTGATTGCACCGGTGCGGTGCTTGATTGCATTTATCTCTTGACCCAGCAAAGAAGCCTAGATCGAAACTCAAAATTCCCACCCGAAAATACAAATACAACTCGAACACAAATACTAAAACCAAATTAGCATTAGAGCTGGAAGGAGTTCGGCGATGATTGGTCTTGAAACGGGCCTGTGCCTGCAGGTGGGCAGTTGGATGCGCATCGGCTTTTCGCCCGGTGATTTTGTCTGCAGGATTTTATATCATGCGAAATGGCAAATTATCCATGAACATAAAATAAGTATATGTAGCATATCCACCTATTTAATATCGCTGTCATAGGTTGCCTGAATATAAATGCAAGCTGCTGATTGTCAGGGGGGTGAATTCCTTATAATAAATGCCTTACCACAGGAATACGGTGGCGCTTCGTCACGCGAAGTCATTTCCCTAATTATAAATCCTCGCCTGATGCACAAGGTACGGATGGTTGCGTCAGTGTGCGCATGCGCAGAATTTCTCCGAGCCGTCCGGTCGCGGGCCCCTGGAGCTGGCCGAACGGATAGTATAGCGCGGTTGAACCTGGATGGACTGACGGTCCGGCGGCCGGTTCTTCTCCTGTTAGTGTTTCCTAGACAAACACCCAGAACTCCTTCAATTGCTGTTTGAATATCTGTATGCCACACAACTAGCAGGAGCACTGTAGGCACCACACCACCAACACTCACATCAACTCGCAATGCATGACCGCAAAACACTCGTAGGAAACACGTAAATAGCCATCCACGCATGGCGTCGGACGTACATGAGCCGATTTGCTTCCCAATTAGAAATAAATCGTTACCCAGCGGTGCCGTCGGAAGTAAATGAGCAGACTTGCTTTAGGAAAACATAAAAACTAAAACTAAAAATACAAATTAGCATAACGTAAAACGACTACCCAGAGGAGCCATCGGACGTAGATGGCCGATTCGCCCTGCAACTCATAACGTAAACGGCTACCCAGAGGTACAGCGGACGTAGAAGAGCCGAACTGCAAAACACCGTACTAATCCAACCTACAACCCTGCATGGTATGCTTAGACTAACCCGCTATTAACAACTAACACGCTGCGGTCGGCGTGATAGGCGGTGTGGACAATTACCTCCTTGTTCGCACGGTAAAGATATCTCGGTGCTCTTCGACAAGAGTAGGCTAAAGCCGGCGCCCTGACAAAATCAACTTCTCGCGACTCTTAAAACACCACCACCCCCACCCAACTACAAATTATTTTGTGGAGGAGCAAAGTAAAATTAAAACCATTCAGACATCAGAGAGATGTCCCCAACCCAGCCCCGCCTTCAGCACCTAAGATATCACACAAACTATAACGTAAAATTCCTTTAACGTAAATGTCCACTTGCCTGCACCTTCATCGCAAACATTCGCTTTCATAGACAGACATGTAACGTACTCGCTTTAAAGGTGGCGCAAATAATCTTTATGGTCCGGCACGCCTGCAATAAAAATCACTCTCCCCCCCCCCGGCGGTCGGACCGCGCTCCGGCAGTAGCCTCACCGTTGGCTCGCGGCACCCGGTGCATGCCGTGCCAGGACGAATGTCCGGCGGCTGGACCGGAACTTTTACCATATATGGTAAACAGGCCGGTCCAACCAACAGGCGTTTCTTCGTTCTGGTGGCGGTATGAACGGCGTAGCGGAAGTTTTTAACTGCAGAAAATAGCTCCTTTAATTTTCTATATTTCCGTGTGATTATTAGCTGTGGCACAAATTGTAGTTTTCCCCACGAATGTGAGCCTCAAAAGTAGTCATAAATGTCTTCTGTTAAGTCAATTGAGTCATTGTCCGTCGCCTGCTTTCGGGTCCATCTGGACTTTGACTTAGGAACGTCCACTACGGAGGAACATGAACCAACCTTATCTGTAAAAATCTTGGAAAATCCAACGCATTATACCTTCCTTAGTACACAATAAGGAACAATTAGTAATATCAGTATGCTTCTAAAAACATAACTTGCCGACATGGAACACAAAAGCTCGTTAGCAGCAGTTTTGTACGGTGCCTTACCGCCAGCTTGATTTAAAGTAGGCGACTTACATTCATGTGAAGATAGACTTAATTTATGTGCACAAACATTCATTATGATAAAACCAGCTTCCTTCTCCCCGAGTAAGGCAATGCAGAATAATGCATTAACCAACTAGGGTTATCGGTCTTTTTTACTGCATGTCTTTCTGCCAATTGAACATGTGCGTTCCTAAATCTCTAGCGGATGGTACTCTGCCTCTGCTAAGGGGAAAAAAATGCGTGCTCAGAAAAGTAAGCTCAATTAAATTTGATATTGTAATAATGCCATTTATAACCTTCCAAAACGTCTGATCCGTAGAATACTGGTGCCAGCCAACATCTTCCGACCATGTATAGACAATAGCTATGTTTCTTTTGTCAAAAGTGTGAAAAGTTACTGCCCCCAAAAATTTTTGTTATTATTTCAGCCATTCAGATTCCATTGAAGCGAACATTTTTCTATTTTCATTTTCTAGGGATCGCGCACGAAGCATCCTAAGCTCATGTTAACGTTTGTGACTACGGTGTATCAATTGCGATCACGGTTCGTTAAAGCTCGCAGTTTTTTTCTCGAAAACCCATTTTTAACTACGAGCTTCAACGAACCGTGATCGCATACTAAGCTCAGTTTGCATAGTCTAGCCTAATTTGGTAACTCGAGAACTAATGAAGACTACCATATCAACCTGTACATTTTATGAATCGCTGTGACGAGAAAGGTATCGCTTTCAACAAAAAGCAAGTGAAATACCACCCATACTTTGAATGTTACGTTCAATTTAAAACCACGTATACTGGCCATTATCAGATCACATGGAACGATGCACCTTACAACGGCCATTTACAAAAGTTCACAAAGAAGCGAGCATGAAAAGTTAAGCTTACATGGACTGTACAGTTATCCGATGTTGAGATAATCATGTAAGGTGGCGAATCGAAACACAATCTGAACGCTATAGTCGTGTTTCAAAGTTGTATAGTTGCGATAAATTGTTTTCGGCGAGAAGTGCAATTTGACGTGTAGGACGTTTGAAATTACAACTTATGAACGCAAATGGATTGGTATATAGTTTTCATTTATCGATCAAGATGAGAAATCCAAGTCAACTACAACAGTACAGCTATTCATTTATTCATCAGCCATTCACTTCACAAGACATGAAGCTTTTTGCACATAAATATTGTTTCAGTCTGCATACGGACCATATACCAGCAGCATAAGGCATCCTGCCAATCATTCCACGGCCTCTTTCTTGTTTAGTGGTTTAGCATTCATAAAAAAACAAGTGCTGTAATAGATGACTTGCGCTGAAGAGCTGGCTTCCTCCAATGGTTGTATGCTCACCACCATGGTGAGCATACTAGCATATGCTAGCAATAAGTGATTAACAACCAATGTGGCATTCACTGCAAATACGCTTCAGTTATATTAGATGTGCGAAACCTGACTATTCTGGAACACATAGTTGACAGCGTGGCTCACATCCACGTAATTGGCCGAAATTGAGGAAGAACTTGGCAGAACATCAAATAACTTGTTTGCATCATGTTTCGGCTTCCACATTTATATGATCATCACATCACTTCATAACTGAATATTGTGTACAATGTATGTACAGCTTACCTTTCACGCCACCTTTCACGCCATCTTGCTCAGCTTGGGTGAAAGATTGTAAGGTACATACGTCAATGCCATATGCTTAGAAAGGCCATAGTTTCATACGTAGTTTCAAATGCGTAGTTTCAAAATGAGCACAACTTTTATACCACGTGTTGCAAGTGATTTAATTTAGACTATCAGCAACTTCACTCATAGAAGCGTTTAAAAAATCGGCAGTTTGCTATTGTTACCTTGAACAGTTTTCAAGATACGAAGAATCTAAACTACGAAAACTGAAGTAATGAGACTCCGTGCGCGACCCTTTGAAAACAAAATCAAAATTATGAAGTTTGGAGCGAATGAACTCCAAATAGCTGAAATAATGGAATAAACCTGTTGAAGCTATAACTCTTCACAATTGGCAAAGCAAACATAGCTAATGGAAATGTGACGATTGTTCACTGACTTGGGTCGCATCCTCTTCAAGGTACAACTTCATGTAAAACGAGAATATTCTTAAGCAATTTCAAAATAAGTGAGTTAGGATGCAACCCCACCGTTCCGGAAATTACTGCTGCGTGAAGCCCCTGCGCATCCACATCGTTATCACGCTTGTTTTCAACAACACCTTGGCGACAATTCAACCGGAAGGCTTGGTTTCCAGCCCAACCTTCGCTAGGCTTGTTATACCTATACATCGCATGTCCCCGGTGATGTATGGAAGCCGTTTGTAGGACCGATTGGGCAGGTGCAGCCGGATACTGCGCTAACATTCGCCATTTCGTTGCTAATTCACTTCGAGTTGCAGTAAAGTCTATGATTCTTACTTAATTAATTAAAATTTATATGTGACGTTCCTACATACTTCATGTATGCAACGTTGATACGCCGAGTTAGGCTAGTATTGGTCGCGTCCCTCCATGCTTTGATCGGTCCAAACAATGTGCCATGGTGCCAAATGGCACTCTACCATTCGCCACGGCGGTCTTAGTTCATCAGCTGTAGCGTTGTTTGGCTCTCGTAGCAACTCTTTTCAGCTTTACCACTGATAGAAAATTGTCATATTGTGGTGTTCTATCGAATAATCCAGCAATACACTTGGTGATTTGAATACCGACCATGCTTCAAAACATTCCTTCAATGCGAACTCTGTTTCCGACAGTTGATTTGAGGGACCATTCGTTAGGCGAGACGCATACGGAATCGGGAGACTAGAGCCACAGAACACCGGCAACTCGGGCAGCGGGTACGCCACCTGGCAGCTGGCGACCATTCGGCCAGTGGGTACCTTCCTAAACCATTCTATGGTCCAGGAAATTCGCAACGCTTCATTTACAATAATTCATTGATGTTGCTTCACTGTTCTTGGCGAAAAACAACTCGGTTATTTTTGAGGATTTACCTACCTGTGTACAGGTCAAAAACGTAAAACGCAATCCCTTGGAGAGGGGTGGGGGAGCGTATGGCAGCTATAAATTAATTGTGCAATAAGGTGGAATATACCACCTTTTGAACACCCGATACACATCCTTCTCCAAGAAGTATCGACATCCTGCCCCTTGATGCGTGCTTATGAAGTCTTCTTGTCTCCTTTCGAACAGTATCTCGCTTATAAGCATCATGTGTGTGCTTTCGATAAGGAATGGTGATACACGAACATTTCGCAGCGCAATTTCAGGTAAGGGGATTATCTGTAACGTAATATGGTAATCAACGCCAGCATACGATTATTCTCCATATCCCGAATATAGCTCTTCCTAAATTATGAATCTCAAAACAAATGACAAAGGTAGTCATAAATACCTACACCATTGGCTCAAATCTGAGTCTGAAAAACATCAAAAACATATTAAATGACGCTAATTCCACGACAAATGTCAACATCCTACTGTGCTCGTTTCGACACCTCACACCAGACGAAAAACCATTATTTAAACTCTGGCGCATGGGGAGGAGATATCGTTCTGTATGCTTTACTGTGACATGAACCGAGTATTAAGTCACTAATGACTGGTAGCTGAGGTAAACCCTAGCCACTTTGGCCAGCCTTTATGGCATGTGGAGCCTGAGCTAATTTCGTTTGCTGTGAAGAGCCTCCACAGAGCGTGTTGGCCGCCTCAGTTGACACCCCGACCGTCACTCTCGCCGCAGATCTTCGGTGGCCATGCGGCGGTTGGCGGGCACAGTGCTGCTCGCACTGCTGGTCACCCTCGTCGACGCACTCAGCCACACCCAGCTGAACATGCTGCAGAGCCAGCTGAAAGATCGCTCCCGCCGACAGCTGTTCGGCAGCAGACCGAAGAAGAACCAAAACATCTTCCCCGGGAAGACAGGTGGGCGATGTCGAACTCAGCATGATCGTGTTCAGCTGTTGGGCTAAGCATGAGTCAGCAAACAATTAACGTCAAACTGTTCGCCACCATGGTAAATCGGCTACGAAGGGGGATGTCTGCCACCGTGGTACAAGGTACATGGGCCACGGATGGGGATGTCTGCTTTGCTGGCATATATACTTAAAGTATTCAAAAACATATTCCCAAAGTATGTTGGGCTGGTTTGACGGTGGCAAGTCCACTACCAATCGGAGGTTAATGTGCGTACCGCACACCCACCATCCAAGCGGGAAATTCTAGCTCAGCGACAGCAGGCTGACCGAACCCATAGCATGTCGTCAATGCTCCGACACGACCCAGCTAGGAGAGGCAGTCTCTGTCCGGTCGCCAGCCAACATGCGAGCACCAGACGGATGTATCGGTCGACCGCGACTGGTCGCGAGCTCCATCTTCGAATAATGAAATTCGGTGTCATGCACATACAGAATAACAGATCACCTGATTATATTCGTTGCTGAATAATACGAAATAGAAACGCCTGAACGTAGAATAAGTTGGATAGCATACGCTTGAATAATTATTCTCAGCTGCACAGAAACATGAGTGTCTTGCTTGCAATACAGTGTACGATATATACATGAATACAATAACATAACACTATGTAATGCATCAAGTACTCAAGTAACTTGGGTTTCTTAATCAACCACGTGTTATGTTGTCAAACAACCAATCAAGATATCAATGGATCTGAATGAATCAAACAAGTGTACAACTTGGAAATTGTGTCATGGTAGGGAGCTGCACAGCCAGAATGTGTCCAAGGAGGGGCAGGAGCTTTTGCGAAGAGGGCCCGCAACATCCCAATTATTTTAACATCCTCGGATTTCGGCCACTTTGTTTCAAAAAGCGGCCACTTTCTCTTAGAAAAAGGTTTCTTAATGTTTTTATTTCAGACAGCATTGGGGCCCGGATCTTCGGATCTCCAAAACTCTCGGAATTCTCGAAATTGTATGCAAACATGGCAATGCTATCAAGCAGGAATGCAGGCCGCCTAAGCATACATCTGTATGCAGAAAATCAAAATGTCATTGGAAAACCGTTAATTCAGTAATCGTTAAGGGATAAGTAATCGTTTGTGAGGGCTCGTAAACTTCCGTAAGGGCCCACACCCATTCGCAAGGGCCTGTACAATTTCGTAAAGGCCGAAGAAGTTCCTAATTGCCCATAGGCGTTCGTATGAAACCGTAGAAGTTCGCAAGAATCCTAAGATGTCATAAGGGCCCTAAGACGTTTGCAAGAGCCCGCATACAATTGTAAGAGCCAGTAGGCATCTGTAAGCGCCCACATACGTTCGTAAGGATCCGTAGAAGTTGGTGAGGGCCAATATACGCTCAAAAGGCCAGTAAATGTTCGTGAGGGCTAGCAAACGTTCTTAGTGATCCGACAACAGCCTGGGTGGCCATACACAATGCTGTTGGTCGTTCTGTCTTCGTCGTGGCGACCCAGTAAATGGATACGTACGGGACTGTAGGCAACGTTCTCAGGGACCCACCAATAGCCTCGGAAAACAAGGGAAGGATTGATCGCCATCATAAACCTGTCCTCCCCTTTTCGTGTTACCTAAGTCCAAAATCCATAGTGGTCCATTGTTCCTTGTCGACAGGAGTCCAGGGTAGCCCGCTCAATGAACGGCCACTATTGTGTGTCCAACCGAGGCATGCAAGGCAGGAACAGCATAGAGCCGTCTCTCTCCCTTTGACTGCAGGGCAAATTGTCACGTGCCGAATGCAATCACGACTTCCTGCCCTTGAACACTGGCCAGTGGTCATCATCTGGGTACATTGACGGAAAGCCTAAAAGTGAAACGGCGCAGCATACCTACCAATAATAGCTGTGAAGCGGCACAGCATATCTATTAATAATATCTGTCAAGCGGCGCAGTATACTTACCAATAATAGCTGCGAAGCGGCACAGCATACATCCCAATAATAGTTGTGAAGCGACGCAGTATGCCTACAAATAATAGCTGTGAAGCGGCACAGTCTATAACCACACTTATCGGCAATGCATTGCTCTCCCATGGAACATAATTCAGTACCAAACTGCACCATTATCAAAGTCGGGTTTGTCTGCGGGATTTGGTGTACTCATCCCAAATTACGATTCGATGCGTCGAAGTCTATTGTCGAAGTCGAAGTCGATGCGTCGAAGTCGAAGATGATCGAATATTTCTGAAATACGCACACTTCCGCGAAAATTGTGCGGAAATTGGCCGAAAGAAAGATGCTTCTGGGTTGACGGTACGCCAAGAGGGCCCAGATACGATAGCTAACGAGTTTTCTGTACGCTGTGCATGCAGAAAACTAACATACAGAAAATCATATCTGTGCATGCAGCTCTGATGCTATACGTCCACAGCTCTGATATTACATAGGCTCAACCCTGATGCTATGTTGGCTCAGCTCTGATGCTACGTAGACTCAATTTTGATGCTATATAGGCCCGTCTCTGATGTTACATAGGTTCAGCTCTGATGCTACACATGTTCAGCTCTGATTCTACATAGACTCAACTCTGATGCTGTATAGGTTCAGCTCTAATGCTATGTAGGCTCAGCTCTGATGCTATATAGGCTCGTCTCTGATGCCATATAGGCTCAGCTCTGACGATATATATGTTCAGTTCTGATGTTATATAGTCTCAGCTCTGATGCTACATAGGCTCAGATCTGATGCTATATAAGCTCAGCTCTGATGCTATATAAGCTCAGTTCTGATACTATACAGGCTCAGCTCTGAAGCTATGTAGGCTCAACTCAGATGCTATGCAATCTCAGCTCTGATGCTATGTATGCTCAGTTCCGATGCTATGCAATCTCAATTATGATGCTATATAGTATCAGCTCTGATGCTATATAGGCTCAGCTCTAATACTATACATACTCAGCTCTAATGCCATAAAGGCGCAGCTTTGAGGTTATATAGGTTCGGCTCTGATGCTATGTAGGCTCAGCTCTGATGCTATATAGGATCAGCTCTGATGTTGCATAGGCTCAGTTCTGACATCATATAGTCTCAGAGCTGATGCCATATAGACTCAGCTCTGATGCTACATGGACTCAACTCTGATGCTATATAGGTTCGGCTCTGATGCTATATAGGATCAGCTCTGATGATATATAGGATCATCTCTGATGCTATGTAGGTTCGGCGCTGACGACATATAGTATCAGCTCTGACAATATATATAATCAGCTCTGATGCTCTATAGGCTGAGCTCTGACGCTATGTAGGCTCAGCTTTGATGCTATATAGGATCAGCTCTGATGCTATATAGGATCAGCTCTGACGCTACAACGGCTGAGCTCTGATGCTATATCGACTCAGCTCTGATGCTATAAAGGCTTAGCTCTGACGCTCTATATGCCCCTTGGTGTTGTTTCTTACCGTCCCTCGGCCAGTTCACTTAATGGCGCTTTATAATAATGCCTGGTGAGGTATGATGATGTATCGTGAGGTTGAATCCGCTTGGTATCACGCGAACATTGTCAGTATTGCAAGCACGCCTCATATCCCTTCAGGGCAGAACGTTTAATAGCTAAACGTGACACGCCCCACCTATATTTAATGGGCAGGGTTTACTACGTAAGTGTTGATCGGGTGAATAATTAAAGGGAAACCGCTAAAATGGATACTACATCACTGTCACACCGTCCATAAACGATGTATATATATATATATATATATATATATATATATATATATATATATATATATATATATATATATATATATATATATATATATATATATATATATATATATATATATATATATATATATATATATATATATATATATATATATATATATATATATATATATATATATATATATATATATATATATATATATATATATATATATATATATATATATATATATATATATATATATGTGTATGTGTGTGTGTGTGTGTGTGTGTGTGTGTGTGCGTATGTGTATGTGTGTGTGTGCAGGTGCGTTTGTATGTGTGTGCAAAATGGCATGCATCATTGTTATACACCTGACCTTCGGTGATGTGTTTCAGGGCCCAGCATCATTTACCAGGGTCTGTACATTCCCGACCCCCGCTTCAACTCGTTCGCTGACGGCATCATTACCAACATGGTGTCCGACATGCGTGCCTCCAGCCTCGACCCCGTCTACTTCCGCTTGAACAACAGAGGCAGAGTCACGTGCGTACCATTGCCCAGGAGCGGAAGGATAGCTGACGTGTGTAATTGTGAGGGGGCAGAGTGATGTCGGTCCCCTCACAATTCCATCCCCACATATGACGGGGAAATGGAGGGACAAATGCACAGGTTGTCGAACGGGTGACCTTATGAGGAGATATTGCCCTATTTCATACCGGGCATAGGTATGAAATATATGTCTAGGGCATAGGTATGAAAAATAGGTATGTCTCGCACAAATAATCGAATGAGAGGGTAAGTCATCTGTGATATGTTGGGTGAGTGATGAATCGAGTTCATTCACGGAAATACCGCCGGCGCGAAAATTTAGGGAAGGTAGCTTTGAGGATTGAACCGTTGTAGGTGGTCTTGACAGCTTCGTAACCCATTACTGAAGGGATAGGAAAAAGGCCCTTCTCCATCGCAGTGGTTTTATCGATAACTCCTGGATGTTAGGAGCGATTATCCTGAAACTCGGTGAGGATTCCGAAATATAGTGTTTGTATGGGACGCAAGTTTTAGAATCTTTCTATTTTACTTGGAGGAAGTTCCTGGAGTGAATTTTCGGAGACATGTCCGAAAAATATCTTCAGTTTTTTCCACACCGTAGAATGATTTGTTTCTACAGTACATTACGTCCAACGTATTTGACCGCTGTTCACCAAACGCAGCAGCCAATGTTAAACAAAATCATTCGCTGTTCCATGCCGGTCCCCAGCTAAACGACCGACCCCCTCCCTTTCACACTCTCGATAATTGTTGTTGCCTGTGACCTTGACCGATCTCTTGTTGCAGTGTCGGGACTTCCCGTTCCCCTGAGCACACGACTCGCCAGGGCGGGACAACACTGTTCACTTTTTGTTCCCCAGTGCACACGACTCGCGAAGGCAGGACAACTCTGTTCTTCAGGGCAAATGTGTTCCCTTCTTGTTCCCTAGGGCACACAACTCGCGAGGGCGGGACAACTCAGCCAGCGTGTACGGACTGAGTGCCTTGCTGACGCCTTCAGCACGCATGCTATCGAACTCTGACGTCACCCGGGTCGCTGACCTGGAGCGAAACAGCTCCGATTTACGGCAGCGGATGGTTCGTGCGTTTGGTGCAGACGAGGAGAACAGGAAGGACGACCAGCGGCAGGAAGACATGCGTGAAAAGCGACAGTAAGTGAACTACCTGGGCAAAGGTCCAGGCTTATATGTGCTATAATAACGGTCATGTGCGAAAACAACGCTCGAGTTATCACCCACAGAGTACATAGTGCGATGAGTTACTACCCGCCTCCGAATCTGAGTATAAGTATTCAGCAGTTGGACGACATTTGAAGCTAATCAGGGGGTATGTCAGTGTGCTTCCTTTTCAAAGATGCCGTCTGTCAGCCCCCACTGGATCGACCTGGGCACCCACGATAGTGATTCGGGAGGGGCGGGGATGGCCGAGTGGTTAGGACTTTGAAATCTGGAGTCAAAGGTCTCGGGTTCAACACTCGCACGGCTCGGACATTTTCAAATCCCGCGGCCTATCGGCGAAGCAGTGTGGGCGGCACCAATTATCAGATAACATATAGTGCGTCGTGAGCCACCCAACAAAATAAGGTTTCGGAACCCTTAACCAATTGAACGTAACCATCATTGGAACGTGTAGTGCGTCACCTAGGACCGAAATATGGCCAGTCATTAAAGAAAGGAAATGTCAAGTCGTTGCCTCCGCACCATGGCCGTTGGCAGTGGGCGGGGTTTGGAACTTATCCAGCCAATATTACCTCCTCATTGGCTGCGGGTCAGTTGGGATCATAGGCTGTCTACATGTCCCAAATGTAGCGGGCAATCGCCACTCCGAGCATAGGCGAAGTCGTCGTAACTTGTTAATATGTTTGTTGTTTGCATTGTAGGGTCACCTCAAAATACGGCGGGAGTTCTGAAGCCATGATGATTGTACGTGGACGCCGGTGACGGGTGTTAGGATACTGAAGTCTCGCCGACTGAAGTCTCGCCACTCATTTATTGTCACATTTTCAGACTTGCGCACCAACGTCACACATGTGTGTTGGGGCCGGCGTGACAGGGGATACATCCTGAGGAAAGCTAGCGTGGTCAGGTCTTCATCATCCGTGTTATCTGTGATTTTCCTTCTAAATAGTCCATCATCTTCTCCATGTCTATGCATAATGAATGAAGCTAACAGGTTAGTGATTTGTGTTGATAAATACCAATTGTGAGCGCTTGCCAGAATTTAGTTATCCGTGCATCCACAAGTCGGACTATGCGACACACACGTGCTTTCGTCACACTGCCACACGCCTCAACTATTCCACTTGCTCGGAGTTGGAAGGATGTGGCAGGCTTGGCTACGAACAAGTCGTGCTTAGCCAAACTAGTCACATTCTCAGTCGTAAATAAGCTCCCGGTGAGTGTTTGTCAACCAGAATCTCTTACATGCAGGCACGTACCTACGTACTGCTTGTTCTGTTGTATGCAAGCTCCGCTACATTTCTGTACACACACACACACACACACGAGCGCCGCACGCACACACACACACCGTTCACGTCACCTGATCCCCAGACTGGTGCCGTCCCGGAAGTACTCCACAGGCCTATTGGAGGGCCTCACCAACATCAACAGGAGAGGGGACGTCGAAGTGCAGGTCGCCTCCAACGTCACGCTTGTAAGGCCGTCTCTCTGGAGCAGCACCACCTGATGTGCATCACTTCAGGGAATGTCGTGAACGTTCTCTCGGCGTGGCGTGACTCGTTGCTCCCATAACAGCTGGTCACGCCGCTCAAAGAACAGACGAACAGTGTCTGTGGCCATTGCAGTGACAGCTGGCTCACTGTTTTTAATCGTACACTTGGAGTGGGACGCCTGACATTTGATCCTGCACTTGGAGTGGAACACTTGTCATTTATTCATGCACCTTTAGTGGAACGCCTGCCACTCCATCTAAATGTCGCACTCTTGATCAATCCGTGCAATTGCCATGCACTTTCCATAATGCGATCCTTAGATGGGCTAATCTACCTCATTCATGCGGTAAGATCGCAGTTCCCCTCAAGCATGCTTGGAGTTTTTAGCTGGACCACCGCCTGCTTGGGAAGGTTATGCTTTGAACAAGAGGTAATGTTCAGTTCAGTGATGCACTGACTCACCCATCCTGGTGATACACTGATGCACCTGACGATGCACTGATGATCGTGGCGAAACTTTGATGCACTTAGTGATGCCAAGTGCATGAATGAATGGTGACCAGGATGGAAGTTCCCATACTTAGTGATGCACCTGGTGACCAGAATGGACGTTCCTATACTTTTAATGCGCCTGAGTCCCACCATCTTTTCCTTGGCACCACCAACTCTTCGATCTCTCACCTTGAGACCCTACGGGATGGGCCCACCGATCAAGTTACCAGTTACCAGTTACCAGTATATTCGAAAATGGTCCAACATGTTGCGGCTTTTCACATTTTCACGTCAGGTGTGTAAAACATTGTGCTATAAAATAAACACGGCTAAAAGTGGTCTAAAATAAGCACGGCTATACGTGGCAGTTCATTAGCATTCTCAATGGCACACATACATACATCAATCCATTGGACCAGCGCGCCCTTTCATTTCGTCGACGGTCGTCCATCCTACTATAGAAAAGCACACGACTGATCAGTATATAACAGTGCATCAGTACGTAGCTACATTTATCTACCATCGCTTTCCTACGATTTCCTATAACTGAGGTAAAAGCTCACTTGAAGAAATCACCGAAAATCACAGAAAATCACGCAAAAGACGCAATGAAATCACGTATCATCTACGGATCGTAACGCGTCCCGAAGCGCTGTCCTAAAAGTCGGGTCACAGGGTTCAACGCCTATTGAATTGAGCAGCGTAACGCCACGATAGCATAGTCGGCGACGGCCGGCTTCCGTGCGAATTTGCGGTAGGTCCACTGGTCAGCCTGTCGCGTGCCGTAGCCGTGTATTCTGTTGGCGCGCGGTCCGATTGTCCCACTGATGTACACCGGCTCGCCAGTTATAATTGCACGTTGTACAGCAGTCACAGTGTGGAAATCAGTTAGTTGCTGTGCAGTATACCACCCGAGTTGTCTAATTGCATCGGAAACATGATCATACCGTCGCCGTCCGGTTACGACTTGAGCGCAGAAATTCACTATTTTCTGCACTCTATGCACTTGGGTGATTCCACATGAACCGTAAACAGATAAACAGTATCGAACAACGGAAAGCACGAGCGCCTCGACGATAACCTTCAGGGCTGGAGCGGGTATCACGTGGCGGGCGTGACTGAGTGCAATCAGTATCCCAGTGCACTTCCGTGTGATGGTGTCTATGTCAGGCTGGTAGTTTAAATGTCTGTCAACCATTAGTCCTATATTTTTGACAGCACATGTTTCTGTTATTGCTGAACCATTAAAATTTAGCGTTACAGGCGGGAGATTGCGCAACATTGCTGGCGTACCAAGGACGATCATTTGAGTTTTCTGTGCGTTAACCTTCAATCCGTTGTGGCAAAACCAGCGGAACACGGACTCCAGGGCTGCCTCCATGCGCGCTATGATGTGCGGTAAATCTCGCTTCCTTCCACTGACCTGGATCTGTGTGTCATCACAGTATTGGACAATCGTTACATCGCCATGGACACACAGACTCAGGTCATTGGCGTATAACGAGAACAATAGACATGACAAGGCGCCCCCTGGAAAACACCCATAGAGATATTTATCTTTTTTGACACCACGGATGCTCCGCCGGGTCCGCTCTCACCCTGGCTCTGCGCCGCGCGAACCTGCACCTGTTGTGTGTGCCCCTCGAGGTAACTTCGGAACCAGTCTGTGTCAATGCCGTAAAGTGAGAGTTTTTGAAGTAATTTTGGGTGGGGCACAACATCGAAACACTTTGACAGGTCGAGCAATACTAATATGGAAATTTCTCCATCATCCATTGCCCGAAGTGCAGTGTCAGTGATGACGTGAAGGGCAGTTTCCGTCGAAAATCTTTTTCTGTAACCATGTTGAGCGTCCGAAAGCAGTTTGTGTTCCTCGAGGTACTGGGTAAGTTGTTTTTGTATGATACATTCTATCAATTTAGTAATAGCCGGAAGGATTGAAATAGGTCTGGTATCAGATGGATCCGCAGTTACCTTTCCTTTCGGGATAGGCGTGACTAGTGCGTGTTTCCATTCCGTAGGTACAGTACCGGAGATTACACTTGAGTTGATCATTGGTTAAAATCGCCACAAATCACCACTGTCGCGCGCCGGTAATTAGCCAACATGAACTGTACTTGACCCTCTAAATCTTCAAAATCTGCAGACAACTGACGGATGCTAGAATTTGGGACTCGATAAGTTGAGCCTACGATGAATGAGTTATTCTTATCGACATGCGCCAGTACCCACACTATCTCCAAATTCGAATTGGCAACACCAGTATTAGACTTTGGCAGCAACTCACACCGAAATCGATCACGAACAAGAACAGCAACACCTCCTCTACCCTTCGGCAGGTTGAGTTCAGCCGGCCGGTCACTTCGGTACAGGTTGTACCCGCTCACCGTCAGCAGCCGATCAGGAACGTTCGGCGCGAGCCAGGTCTCGCAGAGCGCCAAAATGTCGAATCCGTACGCTCCGTGGATGTCGCTGCGAATATCGGGCATCTTCGGCTTCAGTGATTGTACGTTGAGGTGACCGATGATGAGTCGCTCTGTTCCGGTGTCTCCATGCCGACTTCAGCTGAGTCCGCCTTGTCATTGCCTCCATCCAGTTAACATCAGTCATTCCCTCCATGCATTGGAGCTCACCAATAATTTTCAAGCTTCTGCACCCGCGGTGGTGATGCACGGACGCGTACGTGGCGGTGCCCGCCGGACGGAAACCGTTCGTTCACGAGCGGCCGAGCCTAATCGGTTGTCAATCCGCCAGACGTGAGAAGTCCGGGACTGCCGCAGATACTTTACAGCATTCGTGAAGTCGTGGTGTTCTCACCTCGGACGCCCGGGACTGCCGCAGGTACCGTACAGCATTCGTGGAGTCGTGGTGTTCTCACCTCGGACGCCCGGGACTGCCGCAGGTACTGTACAGCATCCGTGGAGTCGTGGTGTTCTCACCTCGGACGCCGCCACTGCTGCGGTCGGAGCCCATCGATGCTGTTCACATTACCCTGACCACATCCTATGTCTGGCACCAGCCGTGCACAGAGCGATTGCGATAGCTCGGTCGGCAGGGCGTTGGACACCGCAACAAGCGTGGCGTCCCACACAACCAACCGATATTTTTGAGTTCACTCGCGACTAATGGCCACCATCTGAAACCCAGCTCATCTGCCGAATACGGTGTACGTACCCCAAGCTTGAATGCACTAATCCGATTCATACCGGATCAGCAAAAGGCGTGGGTGCCAATGTCGTACGGTGGGTAGCGATCAACTTTATCTCGCAGCCTTCCCGCTCAGTCTACGTCGCTCACAGCCCTGCAGGGACGCATCGTCCACTACGACGACACTGGTCTCAATCGCCCGACCTCTAGGTGCAAAAGTCACGTGGCGTGACGGCATGAACATGTGACCGGGAGCTCTATCCGCACAGCCACCTACCTGTGCGGACACGATAGGTTCAGTCACACAACTCTGTCTTCAAGCAGAAATTGTAAAACACTGTGTGGACATATTGGGATGACAGCTGCTAAATATCAAACTGAAAGAGCAGGTATAATTATTGGCACTGAGGAATTAAGACTTGAAACGCTGTCGCAAGCACACGCAAGCAAAGACTGAATTTCTGGGAGTAGGAAACAATGTGATGCTATAATATATCCCCCGCTCTCAAATTGCTTCCATGTCCGTGTCCAATTACATGCAGGTAGCTCCGATAAAAACCCGACCACTCAATTAAAGTACTAACATTTGTGCACATATTGCACCGTAAAAGTGACAGCTCGCGCTCCACGATGCCACCTGCGGCCAGACCGCACCCACACCTACCACGCTGTCTGCTCTCACTGACCCGGACCTTCGAAGCCACCTGAGAGCCGAATCAGTTGGACGTCGCTCGGTGCACGGCTGGCGGCCACGCCACAAGCTGCTGCAACGTCGTCACACCCGGACCCGATACTGGGTCACCGCCGGCGGCGGCAGGTCGAGCGCGAGCGCGCTGAAGCGTGCAGAGAACACGACGGATGCAGCCGGCGCGAGGCACGGGCGGCACGGCAGCCGGCACGAGGCACAGGCGCCGGCGCGCAGCAGGCGGCCACGTGACTGATGCTTTTCCGGCTGAGCGAGCACGCGCCATGATGTGCCAGTGACACACCTCTGGAGTCGGCGGCCGGCTTCTGGCTTCCGACAGTGGAGCGGTGCGGCGTCGGTGGTCGCACGTGGCCCGCAGGATGGTTGAGAGTTGAGAGTGGCGTCGGGCCGGGTCGAGATGTGCGGCATGTCGTGCGGCGGAGGTGAAGAGTACCGCGCGCCTCAGAGCCGCTCGACGCAAGCCGCTCAGTCTGCTCGGCTCGTCGGAACGGCTCGGAATGCTCAAAGGTCGAGACACGAAACCTGAGCATGTGCTGATTACGAATATGTTTTTTTTGTTCTCGAGGTCTATTCATCGTTTCCTTAACGTGTTCTTTTCTTCTAGTTGTACATTATTCTAAGTACATGAACCGGATGCGTAATCTATGGTAATGCTCCTCTCTGATTTAACATTTATCAGCTCTTCAAGCTGTATGCAACAGTATCGCGTTGCCTGCGCTGCTTTGCACATCTTACAATAATTGACAGAAACCTGATCGTCCGTGTATTCACACTATGTCTTGCTTCCAGCCGCATATGCTTAGGAAGCCACTCGTATTGCCATGTCGGTTGATAATTCACCCAAGAGGAGCTAGTCCACGCATGGTCGATATTTGGTCACGAATCCGATGCATGATTGCCGTCCCAACACTTCAGCTGGGTAGCGTACCGACCTGCACTGGTCTGCCCTGCCATGGCAAGACACGGATCGAGTCGCTTCACGCGCCCACATATCCCCCGGCTGGGAAGGTCAGTTGGCAACTGGCTCGATGTGGCCGGGGACGCGACAACGGACCGCCGTGTCGGTGCATTGGCGGCACGTAAAACTCTCGGTAAAAATTATGCCGTTGAACTGGAATTATCGAATCGAGTGGTGGGGCCAGTGTTCACGCAACAAGCTCTGCTTAGCATAGGACCCTGGTCCATAAAGCTACCCCACCAAGAATTCGGAATATATTTCTCAAAAAAGAGAAAAAGATAAAATTAAGAAAGTCAGCTTGTATTAGGTATGTGATTCCAGTCCACCATGAAGTTCTTCAGAACTTCGGACCCATTGGGGAGTGCTGGAATGTGCATATTTTGTGGTTTACGGCACCTAATGTGTCGTATCTGACCATTCACCTGGCCCATGTAGAATACCCGACAGGGGCGGCGACCCCGCAGAGCGCACGCTGAACAGACGCGCGTGACGACCCAGCTGCTTCACATTACTGGCGCCCTCCACAGGCTGGTGTGGCGCTGGCCACTCGGTACACGATCAGTGTACACTATCAGTCACCATACCATTACCACATATAGCATGGTGGACCGGGCACGCGGCCAGGTGGCGCTAACCAGGTGCAAACAAACCGCACGGACTATGTACAGTGCAGCGACCCTAGCCGGTGTTGACTTCCTGAGGGTTTTCACGGAGAACTAGGCTCACATTCCTGTTGCAAGTTAATTCTGAGGTTTATTATACATCATATATTTTATGAAACATCGGGTCCGTAGAACATGCCCCCGGACGGTGAATTCTCAGCCGGTGTATCGTTCTCGCCGACTTAATGCAGATATGCAGAAGAAACTAACCGGCAATGCCAGTACATGGAGGATCAGGGATTCATTAATTATAATCGTACTGACTGAGAGAGATACAAGGCTGTGTAAACTACTGAATGATGCGGTCCACAGTTTTAGGAGTTAATAGATACCAAATAAGACAGACATGCAGAGCCATAGCTGAAGAAGCGGTCCCGCTTAGGTGAAGCAAATTGCAACATAGAACGAAAGTGCATTTATATATCAATTAATCTATTTTGTTAAAGCTTACATATTCGTGATCAGCGCATGATCGGCTTTCCAATGGTATGTGTCTCGTCTTTTGAGCCTCCCGAGTTCTTCCCATGTACAGTGATTGCGGTCGCGAAGCGTCCGCGGACGGACGCGAGCAGGACAGAGTGGTGGCTCGACGTGAGCAGGACAGGGTGGTGGCTCGACGCGGGCAGGACAGGGTGGTGGCTCGACGCGAGCAGGACAGGGTGGTGGCTCGACGTGAGCAGGACAGGGTGGTGGCTCGACGCGGGCAGGACAGGGTGGTGGCTCGACACGGGCAGGATAGGGTGGTGGCTCGACGTGAGCAGGACAGGGTGGTGGCTCGACGTGAGCAGGACAGGGTGGTGGCTCGACGTGAGCAGGACAGGGTGGTGTGGCTCGACGTGAGCAGGACAGGGTGGTGGCTCGACGTGAGCAGGACAGGTGGTGGAGAGGGTGGTGGCTCGACGTGAGCAGGACAGAGGTGGTGGCTCGACGTGAGCAGGACAGGGTGGTGGCTCGACACGGGCAGGACAGGGTGGTGGCTCGACGTGAGCAGGACAGAGTGGTGGCTCGACGCGAGCAGGACAGGAGTGGTGGCTCGACGTGAGCAGGACAGGGACGTGGTGTGGCTCGACGTGAGCAGGACAGGGTGGTGGCTCGACATGAGCAGGACAGGGTGGTGGCTCGACGTGAGCAGGACAGGGTGGTGGCTCGACGTGAGCAGGACAGGGTGGTGGCTCGACGTGAGCAGGACAGGGTGGTGGCTCGACGTGAGCAGGACAGGGTGGTGGCTCGACACGAGCAGGACAGGGTGGTGGCTCGACGTGAGCAGGACAGGGTGGTGGCTCGACACGGGCAGGACAGGGTGGTGGCTCGACACGGGCAGGACAGGGTGGTGGCTCGACACGAGCAGGACAGGGTGGTGGCTCGACGTGAGCAGGACAGGGTGGTGGCTCGACGTGAGCAGGACAGGGTGGTGGCTCGACGTGAGCAGGACAGGGTGGTGGCTCGACACGAGCAGGACAGGGTGGTGGCTCGACACGAGCAGGACAGGGTGGTGGCTCGACACGGGAGGTGGTGGCTCGACACAGGACAGGGTGGTGGCTCGACGGAGCAGGACAGGGTGGTGGCTCGACACGAGCAGGACAGGGTGGTGGCTCGACACGGGCAGGAACAGGGTGGTGGCTCGACACGAGCAGGACAGGGTGGTGGCTCGACGTGAGCAGGACAGGGTGGTGGCTCGACGTGAGCAGGACAGGGTGGTGGCTCGACGCGAGCAGGACAGGGTGGTGGCTCGACGTGAGCAGGACAGGGTGGTGGCTCGACACGCAGGACAGGAGGTGGTGGCTCGACACGAGCAGGACAGGGTGGTGGCTCGACGTGAGCAGGACAGGGTGGTGGCTCGACACGGGCAGGACAGGGTGGTGGCTCGACACGAGCAGGACAGGGTGGTGGCTCGACACGAGCAGGACAGGGTGGTGGCTCGACGTGAGCAGGACAGCGGGCAGGACAGGGTGGTGGCTCGACACGAGCAGGACAGGGTGGTGGCTCGACACGGAGCAGGACAGGGTGGTGGCTCGATGTGAGCAGGACAGGGTGGTGGCTCGACACGGGCAGGACAGGGTGGTGGCTCGACGTGAGCAGGACAGGGTGGTGGCTCGACACGGGCAGGACAGGGTGGTGGCTCGACGTGAGCAGGACAGGGTGGTGGCTCGACACGGGCAGGACAGGGTGGTGGCTCGACACGAGCAGGACAGGGTGGTGGCTCGACACGGGAAGGGCAGGACAGGGTGGTGGCTCGACACGGGCAGGACAGGGTGGTGGCTCGACACGAGCAGGACAGGGTGGTGGCTCGACACGGGCAGGACAGGGTGGTGGCTCGACGTGAGCAGGACAGGGTGGTGGCTCGACACGGGCAGGACAGGGTGGTGGCTCGACACGGAGGACAGGGTGGTGGCTCGACGGAGCAAGGACAGGGTGGTGGCTCGACGTGAGCAGGACAGGGTGGTGGCTCGACGTGAGCAGGACAGGGTGGTGGCTCGACGTGAGCAGGACAGGGTGGTGGCTCGACACGAGCAGGACAGGGTGGTGGCTCGACACGAGCAGGACAGGGTGGTGGCTCGACACGAGCAGGACAGGGTGGTGGCTCGACACGAGCAGGACAGGGTGGTGGCTCGACGTGAGCAGGACAGGGTGGTGGCTCGACACGAGCAGGACAGGGTGGTGGCTCGACACGAGCAGGACAGGGTGGTGGCTCGACGTGAGCAGGACAGGGTGGTGGCTCGACACGAGCAGGACAGGGTGGTGGCTCGACGTGAGCAGGACAGGGTGGTGGCTCGACGTGAGCAGGACAGGGTGGTGGCTCGACGCGAGCAGGACAGGGTGGTGGCTCGACACGGGCAGGACAGGGTGGTGGCTCGACGTGAGCAGGACAGGGTGGTGGCTCGACACGAGCAGGACAGGGTGGTGGCTCGACGTGAGCAGGACAGGGTGGTGGCTCGACACGAGCAGGACAGGGTGGTGGCTCGACACGAGCAGGACAGGGTGGTGGCTCGACGTGAGCAGGACAGGGTGGTGGCTCGACGTGAGCAGGACAGGGTGGTGGCTCGACACGAGCAGGACAGGGTGGTGGCTCGACACGAGCAGGACAGGGTGGTGGCTCGACGCGGCCGTCAATGTGTTGGGAAGAAGCCAGCTGGCGAGCCGTGACACATTTTCACCGGCCGGCTGGTCGTCGAAACCGTTCCCCGGCGACCCGCCCTGACCAGTCATGAAGGGAAATTGAAGCTTAGTGGCACACACACACACACACACACACACCTCCGTGGTGGCCAATGCCACGGAAAATGCAACATCGATTCCAAGGACAAAAATAAATGAGCTGCAACAGGAAACGAATAAGGGCACACAAATCGTGGCGGCCGCCCAGACCAGAAGTGAGCATTGTGTACTTCGCACGCATGGCCTGGCCTGAGACGTCGATGAGTTCTGGCGTAAGCTGATGGATCTGCCTACGCCACTATTTCGAGGTTTTCGTGGCGTCAACTCAGCAATATTTCCTCATGCGTGGAACTTAAATTGACATTGTCGTGCCATCATAATGTATTATTCATTATCATGCTCTTATTCCATATTGATGTCATCGTATTTGTATGATACAGCGTTCATATATATATATATATATATATATATATACGCATGGAGGAAGGACTTCTGAGCACAAGAGCATAGCCAGTCCTGTTCTGGGGTCAGATGTGTCGAAGGTTGCGATCTGTGTGACCCTGCTGACCCATGCTTGACACCTGACCTCAAATGACCTTGACCTCTGGACTGGACAGGTGCGCGGCCGCTGGCTGCTCGGTCCGCTCATCTACAGGGTCAACTACTACGAGAACCAGTACGCCACGCGCTCGCTGGCCACAGAGATTCCGCCCATCCAGATGGACACCGTCACACAAATCTCCTACATCGGTGCCGACATGGCCGACTTCGTACTCGGATGGTACGTGACGTCATGACAGAGGGGTCGGGAGTGAGGGGAGAGGGGGCGGGGGCTGAGGGAGCAATAGTTGTGTCGTCGCTGAATACATCATGACTGGTAAGAAATGACGTAAGTGGGGATTTGTGAAGGAAAATGTGCGTTACGAGCTTGGTGAAATGTTTTTGAAATGTTTGAAATGAAATGTTTGTACGACGAAGTGTAATGCTGGCTCATTTCACGTCACTTTTCAGGTAGCAAATTGCTACGAACAACGCAACGAAATCGTATGAATGACTTGTGCCCGTCCTGAAAACATGAATGATTACATATTACTTCCTGCCATGCAAATACACGTGTCGATCACTGCAGACTGCCAGCACATTCATCAACTGGCAGTGGACATGAAACACTAATCAGCACAGCCATATATAAGCAACTAAGTAATGACGCCGCTGGCATTGATCTGGTCACAGTATGACCTCTGTCGCAGCCCCCTGATGTCGGCACTTCGTTTTCTGGGCAACGTGACATCAAAAGACCAAGACGTGGCAAACAAAGCCATTCATAATTTGTTCCAGGTGAGTGACAATTACAGCATTTTTAGTACCAATTATAAGAGCAAGGGCTTGGAGTTATGCCAGGCTTTGCACTCGGCATTAACAAATAGCTTGGCAGGCAGGGCCACATTACAACCTACAGCTATGTCTGTCGGTCAGACTGCCTGCTAGGCGGGGGCAACACTTTGCTGGGAAACTCTTTGGACGTTCACCTGTGGAGAAAGGAACTTTGGATTTGGATACCTGTGTGGCTCAGTTTGTTACCGATATAACAGTAGTGTTGTGTCGGATACCTGTGCGGCTCAGTTTGTTACTGGTATCACAGTAGTGTTGTGTCGGATACCTGTGTGACTCAGTTTGTTACCGGTATAACAGTAGTGTTGTGTCGAATACCTATGTGGCTCAGTTTGTTACCGGTATAACAGTAGTGTTGTGTCGGATACTTGCGTGGCTGTTTGTTACCGGTATAGCAGTAGTGTTTTGTCTGATACTTGTGTGGCTCAGTTTGTTACCGGTATAACGGTAGTGTTGTGTCGGATACATATGTGGCTCAGTTTGTTACCGGTATAACAGTAGTGGTGTGTCGGATACCTATGTGATTCAGTTTGTTATCTGTATGACAATGGTGGTGTGTCGGATGCCTGTGTGACTCAGATTGTTACCGGCATAACAGTGATGTGGTAAGTTTGGCCACATACAGAACGATGCGCCTGCAATACGTAATTATGGGAGTGCAATTGCAATAAGCAGTTGATGGACCAGATCAGTTCCCAGTAAGGCACCATATCATCGATGCGCGAATTCTCGGGCCACTGACCGCCCAGCCCCGTGCAGCCACTACGTGACGTAACGGCACTTCCGTGCAGCGGCTCCACTAACTGTACCCACGCAGCTGAACCGAGCCTGAAATGGCTGAAGCGATCCTGAAATGGCTTAACTGATGCTGAGATGATCGTCGAGTGCAGTGCACGCGCCCAGTCTCTATTCTTGGCCAGGCTCATAAATTATTGCTGCCGTGCAAGCGACAAGAAAGCACTTGAGGTGACTTATATAACTGTAATTGCGACTGGCGCCGGCGGCCTGCTTTGCGTGCCGTCAGTTCATGATGGTGTGCGAAATGGTACGCGTTTCCCACGTGGGCGACTCTGTGTGATGTATTTCGGTGAAGTAGCTGATTCCATTACAGAAGTCTTCAGCTGTACGGGAAAATGTCGTCTATACACTTGCGTGAAGAGGAGGTATATGGCGACATGAAGACCTGTATGCATGTGTCATGTATGCTGCCATGCTGTGTCATGTGTGGAGACCCATAGGCGTGTGCCATGTATGCTCCCATAATGTGCCATATGTGGAGACCTATAGGCCTGTGCCATGTATGCTGTCATATTGTGTCATGTGGGAACTGTGAATTGAGGTACGCTTTCAAAGTAATTGCATTCATGCAAGTGCATAGTAATTGCAAATGCTTACCATCAAAGTAATTGCAAATGCATGCCATCAAAGTAATTGCAAATGCATACCATCAAAGTAATTGCAAATGCATACCATCAAAGTAATTGCAAATGCACACCAGATGCGTTTGCATGCATCTGGTAATGAGCGATTGGACAGTGAATACACAGTGAGTTAAATCCAGTTTAGCTTATTTTCACGATTCACCCTATGAAAGAGTATCGAACCCTCATGGGGCCAAACTTTGTTCCCTGACCCCTCTGAAAGAGTGTGCACCCTCGGGGCAGCCATCTGTGCCGCTCACCCTCTGAAAGAGTGTGCATCCTCGGGGCAGCCATCTGTGCCGCTCACCCTCTGAAAGAGTATGCACCCTTGGGGCGGCCATCTGTGCCGCTCACCCTCTGAAAGAGTATGCACCCTTGGGGCGGCCATCTGTGCCGCTCACCCTCTGAAAGAGTATGCACCCTTGGGGCGGCCATCTGTGCCGCTCACCCTCTGAAAGAGTATGCACCAATGGGGCGGCCATCTGTGCCGTTCACCCTCTGAAAGAGTGTGCATCCTCGGGGCAGCCATCTGTGCCGCTCACCCTCTGAAAGAGTATGCACCCTTGGGGCGGCCATCTGTGCCGCTCACCCTCTGAAAGAGTATGCACCCTTGGGGCGGCCATCTGTGCCGCTCACCCTCTGAAAGAGTATGCACCCTCGGGGCAGCCATCTGTGCCGCTCACCCTCTGAAAGAGTGTGCACCCTCGGGGCAGCCATCTGTGCCGCTCACCCTCTGAAAGAGTGTGCACCCTCGGGGCAGCCATCTGTGCCGCTCACCCTCTGAAAGAGTATGCACCCTTGGGGCGGCCATCTGTGCCGTTCACCCTCTGAAAGAGTATGCACCCTCGGGGCAGCCATCTGTGCCGCTCACCCTCTGAAAGAGTGTGCACCCTCGGGGCAGCCATCTGTGCCGCTCACCCTCTGAAAGAGTGTGCATCCTCAGGGTCATCATCTGTCCCATTCACCATCTGTTGACATCCAAATTGAATCCCCACCAGAAACACTATCGATTTTAAAGACACGGTGGTTAAAATCAGAGGGCAATGGCAGATTCGCCCTCCTGCAACGCGAGGGTTAACACCTGTGATTCGCCCTCCTGCAACAAGAGGGTTAACCCTTGTGATTCGCTCTCCTGCATCGCGAGGGTTAACCCTTGTGATTCGCCCTCCTGCAATGCGAGGGTTAACCCTTGTGATTCGCCCTCCTGCAACGCGAGGGTTAGCCCTTGTGATTCACCCTCCTGCATCGCGAGGGTTATCCCTTGCGCTACATAGTGTTTCCGTGGTGTGTCCTGTACGACGGCGGCTGTTCCAACTCCCTTTAACTAGAGAGCGAGTGATGATACGGAAATAATGCACAGCGTCAGATATTGCGTTCAATTTACAGTCTGTTGTTCTGACACTTATGTCCAGAATTTAACTCCAGGCAAGGTCAAGTGTACACTGTGCTTGTGCATACCAGGCCGACTCGACCACTATTTAGCATTCCAGCCAAGTGCACTTTTGGATGTCTTATCTCAAAGTCACACATTAAAAACTGACTTGTCATGTCAGGAGAAGTGTGTTCGTGTCAGGCTGGTTTGAAGAAAGATTACGTGAAAAAATCGACATTTGGAAATGTATAAATAGAAAGTTACATGTCTTCTGCGGCAATCGCTGTTTAGAATCGTGTGCTCTCCTTAAGAAGATCGCACGTGACATGAAACGACTTTTTAGGAATACCTACATCCTATTTAGCAATTTCAAAATCCCAGGAGCCATATGGGGTGATGAAAGGTTAGCGACCATGGTAGGTCCACTATGGCTTTCATGATTTCCAATCTAAGTGCTGGTGAAAACGCCAAAGCCGTATTCGGTACCATCAGCAATCCTATCTGTGGGCCCTGGAAAGACCAAGATGTTGATGGCGACCACAGAAGCTGTCCTAAGTACCTACAGTTCATCCTTTGTCGTGATAATATCTCTGAAGATGTGTGATAAAACTTTAACATGACACGTTCTTTCACTTTCGACTTTCACTCAGCGCCAATTTGGTGCAGCTTCAGCGAGGTGAAACAGCAAACTTATCACGCAAACGGTTCACGATCTTTTCGCAGTAAATGAAAGGTGGTTGTTACCAACTGATATGAGGGAAAGGTCGCATATAAAATAATATACCTACGGTGTTCCCTACCTACCTATATAATATACCTACGGTTGCAACACATTTTCATAGGAAAGAAGCATCCTATAACCATCGTGCCACTATCGATGATGACACCCGTCATACGCCAATGGCACTCCCCGAAAAGGTATATGGAAAAAGCAAATGATAAATTAGAGCTCGTTGCCATAAGATGTTCTGCGTTAATCAGATGTTCTGCGATGTTCTGCGTTATGAAATGAAGACAAGCTACCAGGAACAGCTGCCAAAGGTAGTTTCATTAGTGGTGTTAGTTATGTGTACACTGTTGGCGAAGAATATATGTGTTTTCTGTCGTCGAATAATGGTGGATATAGTTCGTGTATTCGCCCTGCTACCGCTAAAGTTGTTCGATCGACACTTTTATTATCAGGCACGTCGAAGCCTGAATGAATCACACAAAAACGAATTCAGTGAAATGATTTCCATGACGTGATTTCGGCTCGTCTGGGGAATACAATAGGGATCGAAAATACGGAGGCGGTGGCCAAGTGGAGCATAAATTCGCGTCTCACGACGGGCATGTGAGGCGAATAAGGTTCACCGAAGCAAGCATATGGAAGAACGCACGCCAAAGGAATGGCGAGAAAAAAAGCCACTAGTTCCCAACCATTTTCGAAAAGTTCTGCCTGTGGTCTGTGACGTCCCGGAACGGTTTGTGTCGCCAGACACGCAAGAATAGGATAACCTTCCATCTCGTTGGGCCCATGTCCATATCTAATGCCATTTACATCGGAAAACGTTAGGTACCGTAAGATAGCCAAACGGCAATATTATTACCCAGTAGGATGATTATGCGAATATGTCCCTAACTTTACAGCGAATATCGGGTTTGTGTGGACAAAAACAAGACCCTGGTAAGCTTCGATTTTGGTTGTGACAAATACTCATCTATTCTTGATTACATCTCCATGATATTGGCACTGTAAGTGCTGTATCATTGTATGCAAGGAAGTTTTTTACTGTTGCTTCAGCGTCTGAGAAAATAATGTTTTTTTGAAACAAATACGACAATATGATTATCAGCTTCCATTTCGTGGTAGCAAATCCGCTTCTAATTTTATTGATATAGGAATATAATATGAATTATAATAAATTCTTATATTTTTGTACAGCATAATAGCCAAATAAATGTATTAATATCCAATAGGATGCATTATTATTTCCCACATCTGAACCCACAATTAAACATTTCATCATGAGACCGTCGCAATCAGCTCTCATAGTAGTAGTTACACAAGCTACTACAGGTGGTGCTAGCTGTCCCGCCGGTCGCAGCCGACCCATATCGTCCTAAGCATTCTGAAGAATAAAAAATATTCCTCTTCACTATCGCATGCTCCTCGAAATGCGCGTGGCGCGTCACTGGAACATTCTTGACGAATGTTGTCTTGAAGATTTTTGAGCTATCAGGAAGGCCATATGGGTATACAACAAGCTGATTTTAGTTTATAGAAGCACGTATGGCATTTAGCGTTTCTGAAGCTCAAAACACCTTCCGAGGTCTGTTAAACGTTGCAGCCTAGAATGATCCATGATGACTTTAAATGACTGTATATCGCTAGAAATGGTAAACTGGTGCCTGGTGTTACGAATAGCCTTGGTGTGAACGAAAAAAAAACACCATGTGCATGCTCACCACGGAAATTGTCCCTAATAGTGTTATCCTGACTTGCGGACATGATCTCAGAAAACATCCAATAATTATCTGATTATGCCTCTGATATTCTACTTTGGTTTTCACTCAAAGAACTCAATTTGAATTTGCTTTGCAACTATGTCAATTTTTTTCTTACTCTTGCGAATATGGCTTGGCTTTTCGGAAATAACGCGACCCAATCGAGGACCTTGCCCACCACACTTGAGTTGCACTTGCCTACCAAGATCAACTCGTCAAAGGAACGTTCGATGCGGTCGACCTTGCTACACCATATCGGAAAGAAGTCAGCCAGCCAGAGCTGCCGATTGTAAATTCATAGGCAATGCACCCTTACTCTGAAGGAGAGACTGAGTCAGGTGAGCACCATTAGCGATGAATGAATGCCAGATTCCTCGTTCTCATGTCGATGCTAATTTGTGTAAAGAACAGGCTTAGAGCATTGGGAGAAATGTCAACTACCTTTTTTCCATCGACACCCACACTGGCCTATCACCACCCGAGAATGGCCTGTCACAGGAAAGGGGGACACCTCCATTGGACTATCACTACCAGAGAATGGCTCGCCACAGGGAAGGTTGACATCTCCACTGGCCTATCACTACCCGATAATGATCTGTCACAGGAAATGGTGACACCCCACTGACCTATCACTACCCGAGAATGGCCTGCCACAGGAAATGGTGACACCCCACTGGCCTATCACTACCCGAGAATGACCTTCACAGGAAAGGGTGACATCTCCATTGGCCTATCACCACCCGAGAATGGCCTGCCACAGGAAAAGGTGACACCCCCACTGGCCGATCACTACCCGGGAATGGCCTGCCACAGCAAAGCGTAGGGCTTCCGTCACTGACAGGGCGCCGTTTTTCAATAGTGTTAAGCTATGGACATCACTTCGAGGAAACGGGTGCGTCGTTCAGCAATTGACGGGACCTGGCAATACTCGACAAAGCCATTTGGTTAGGCATAATGCCGATAATTGTGTGCAATTCTGGATGTGAGTCTCACTTTACCCGTAATCGTGTGGAAGAAGATAAACCAGGACTTTATGCTGTTGAATGACCGGTTTACTTGGCGCCAACCTTCCTATGAACTGCCTTTGTAGTACGTTCAATGAACCAAGCTGTAACAACGTCGCCCACGTTTTATACAACTCAGGGCTGCCTTCACATGACCGTACAGATATGGCTGCAGCAGCTAGTGGACTGGATGTACCCCTTCCCATTCTCCTCATGACTCGATAAAACGCATCCATCTTTCTTCAGTACCTTCTAAGGCGCTCGAAATGTGGTTTGTATGCCCCACCCTAAGTTTATAAAGCCTTGCTACTCTCATGACTCACATGGCCTTGGTGGCTGAACGGGATATTGGCTTTTACAATGTCATGGAAGAAACTCATAAACTAGTGTGGAACATGGCCAGACAGTCCCCAGGGTCTTCCACGAGCCCATAAAGAGGAAGCGCTTACTTATAGACACATAATGGTAAGGTGTGAATCGTGCAAATATTAGATCAAGTCGAAATTGAGCATGCGTTTTGTCACGACCAAAAGCACGTGGTGGGCTGGTGAGGAAAATTGTATCTTCGGAGCTGAATCTTTCCATGCGGCGCTCTTCAGCGTAACATTGGACGTTAGCGAATACGACAGGGAACAGGTCCCTCTGCCTGTATCGGGAGTAACAGACTGCCTATCGGGTCAGCAACGACCTTGCACTTCTATTGCCTTCGCAAACACCGACAGAAACTCAATGACGAAACTGTTTCGCAATCCCCTACCCGGCCCGCGGTCCCATATGCTTCAGCGACCTATGTACTGAGTGATCTGCCATTTGTGCCGTGCCCTTTCAGTTCAACTCGTTTCTCTACGAAACTGTGACGGCCACCTTCAAGTCTGCCAGCTACGCCAGGCTACCACTCTACAGCTCCACGCGCACCAACGACCCCCATAAAGCGCCGGTCACCCCCGGCCGCACCGACTCCCTCCTTCTGCTCGGACGCCGGCGCCGCCAAGCGGACGCAACGACAACTAAACTCAAGATGCCGGACGGAGGCGACACTGTGCGGACGAAATCGAAACTAAGCGCGGCAATCCCTCCCGGCGAGCAGGCCTGATTGGCGCGCGCGCTTGTGAGGGCCAGAATGGGCACGCTGAGAAATGCGGACGCTTTCACGGCGTTCCGGGAATGCGAGAACAAGACTCGGGCTGCACCTGATAATCGCCGCGGCCGGTGCGACGTCGGGTGATGAAGGCGACCGAGGACGGGTCTCTTGATCTTCGCATTTCGCCTATGACTGGGCGGTCAGCCGACAATTCGAGGATGTCGTCTTGTCCGCCGATTTCGCGGCACGGTTGGGATATTGGCGAACCGACATTTTTGCATTTATGTACAGTGGAATTGTGCGATGAGATATTGGTATTGGTGTCGTATCTTCTAAAATGTATTGACATGGGAATTTTGATGACGGTCACCAAGCAAACATGCTGGCAGCAGTTTAAGCGTATTCGATAAACATTTATGTGCGTGTTAATGGGAGTGGCCAGATATATTTTCTCTATTTCGAGCTCATCAAGCCCACTGTTGTCTTAATGCTCGATGACGTGTCTCGTGCTATTCATGCACCTACCTTTTCCTCGTCGATTTCGTGAATGCTGAAATATGTCGACCAATAAATCCGTCCATGCGCCAATATTTTCCCAGTACTGTTTTTATGCGTATTATGCCTACATCGAAGTGCATGCCACGTGAGCAAGACATGACAATTTATCAATGAACAGAGTTAAATGCTTCGATGCTGTATAAACTAGATGCACACCAACCCCACTACCATGTTGGTGTGTTCAAAATCGATCCAAGCCACTACGCTCTACATCGGATACGCATCCTAACCTGGCCTAGCCTAGCATAGCTTAGCCTAACCTAGCCTAACCTAACTAAACCTAACCAAACCTAACCAAACCTAACAAAACCTAACCAAACCTAGCCAGACCTAACCAGACCTAGCCAAACCTATCCTAACCTAACCTAACATAACCAAACCTAACCCAACTTAAACGAACCTAAACAAACCTAACCCAACCTAACCTAACCTAACCTAACCTAACCAATCCTAACCTAACCAAACCTAATCAAACGGAACCAATCCTAAACGAAATCTAACCAAACCGAACCAAACCTTAACGAAACCTGACCTAACCAAAACAAACCTAACCTAACCTAAGCAAACCTAACCAAACCTAACCAAACCTAGCCAAACCTAACCAAATCTAACCACACCTGACCAAACCTAACCAAACCTAACCCAATATGACCTGGCCTGTCTTAACCCGAGAAGACCTCATTTAATTCTACCCTGCCCTTTCAAGTGACATACCCTGCCCTTTTACCCTACCCTTCAGTGCAAACATTTTTGTCGCACGTTCCACGTGCACACGGAGGAGGGGTGTAAAGAAAAGGTGTCCGGTTTCATCGTTTTTCACGATTGGGTCTGGTGCTGGAAAACGGATGGAAGTGACGATACGCAGTTGCTTGCATTACCCAGGTCCAAGTACCGGCTACAGTTTTCCCATTCACTATCTACACCTGACATGTGCCAGGTGTCAGCCATCGCGACGAGAGTGACAAGTGTCGTGACCTGCAAAACAGGCTCTGCTTCCCACCCTATCCAAGCCCCTGCCAGGACTCATTTTGGATGAAAAGTGGCATGCACGCATAGCCCCAACTGTTGTGATTCCCACGATGCGTTTAGATTTTCCCCATTGAAACTACTTTTCCTACAATCAAGACTACCCTAAAGCATTACCAAACGTCATTTTCGGCCTTCTCAGCTAGCTCATTGTATCGATGGATCAATGGGTTTCCTGGAACCAACTTCATCGGTCGAAAATTATGCAGGTCGCACGTGCTTCCACACCAGCCAAGCTACCGTGGCAAGGATTCTATATAGATGAATATAGCTTATGGTGCATGGAGAGATATACGGCTGTGTTATAAGGAATATGGAAAGGAAATTTGAAAAAGGGCAGGCAAATCAGATCAACTGACGTCTGCTTGCGTCAGGTCATATCGGATCAGGTCATGATAGGCTAGGTTAGGTGTGGTGGTATTGGGTTAGGTTGGTTTCAAGTTTCATTTTTTTCACTCGACCATCCCTCTGCAGAACGTATTTTTGCCGAACACATAACCGCGGCAATGTTTTCAAGCAGCGTTTGTTCGGACTTCCTCCTTAATAAAAAGTAGATGCACCCCGTGTGCTGCCTATGAAAGATAGATGGTGGACGGTGGACGGTGGACGGTGGACGGTGGATGGTGGATGGGGATGGTGGATGGTGGATGGGGATAGTGGATGGTGGATGGGGATGGCGGATGGTGGATGGGCATTGAGATGATTGACGGTGGACGGCGGATGGTGGAGGGTGGATGGTGGACGGTGGACGGTGGATGAGCATGAGGACAATGGACAGTGGACGGTGGATGGGGATGATGGATGGTGGATGGGGATGATGGATGGTGGATCGTGGACGGTGGATAGTGGATGATGATGATCAGGCGCGCACCCAGGATTTTTCCATGGGGGGGGTGGGGCCCGGACCGAAAAGGGCACTTGGCCGGCTCCAAAAGGGCACTTTGCGGCCCGGGGTACACTGGAAGGTTTGCTGACCGGGGGGGGGGCGTGAATTTTCCATGGGACACGTTATATGTTATAGCACCGAACCCTTGTATTTACAATAAAATTTCCAAAAACATGCAGCCTGCTCACAATTCCTCCGTCATAATTCCTCCGTCACAATCCCTCCGTCACAATTCCTCCGTCACAATTCGCTGCATTTGTTGCAGGCAACCGGGGGTGCCCGATTATGAATCATGGAACCTCAAAAGGGCCCACAGAGGCTTCACTTAAGGGACAGTTGCCCTGATTGCCCCTCCCCAGCGCCAAGTCCTTGATATCAGTGCAACTAGGTAGGTACCTCCCTACTTATTGTAGCCTGCAGTTAATCTGTCCTTCTACTGAAAGGTAACCAGACTAGAGGTAGGTGGGAAACTAGGCTCTGGATCATTCACAGCCTTTAAAAGTGCTATCTCGAACCAAGGCTGTTTCATAATAGGTTCACAGGTACGCAGGTAGGTACTTTTTTATAAGGGCCTGAGCTACTGCTATCCAGACACCTGAGGAGGGTTATGCATGCGCAGACTGAAGAAGGTACATGAGCTTGAGACATAACAGCCCAGTGATTTATAGTTTCATGGTGGTGTAGGTACCTATAAACATAAAGTGCAAATTTATGCCATCGTGCTTAACATCGTGCTTGTGCCCGCCTCAGCCTGGAATGGAGCTTCAGGCCGCTACAATTTTGGCGCGTAAATTGACTGAATACAATTTTTAATAAGAAACCCATGTTCGGCCAGATGACCCAGGCAAACGCAAGAAAGTCCAGCGTTCACGAGGAACACGAAAAGGAGATTTAAGCAAGGATTTTGGGAGGCGAACATTTTTACGCCGAACCAGGGGTAGGCGGGAGGATGTATCGTCGATCGTTTAGGCCAAGGCCGATGGGCACTTGCGCCCAAACCCAAAAGGGCACTTCGCCGAGGGACACTTCTCGATCTCGACCTAGGAGAAGCCGGCCCCGGGCACCACACACCGGTGCGCCAAGGCACAGGCCACAGGACAGGGCACAGGGTAGGGCACAGGGCAGGGCACAGGGCAGGAACAGAGCAGGGCACAGGGCAGGCAAGGGCAGGACCAGGGCAGGGCACAGGGCAGGCACAGGGCAGGGCACAGGGCAGGCACAGGGCAGGGCACAGGGCAGGGCACAAGGCAGGACAGGGCAGGGCACAGAGCAGGGCACAGGGCAGGGCACAGGGCAGGGCAGGGCACAGGGCAGGGCAGGGCAGGGCACAGGGCAGGACACAGGGCAGGGCACAGGGCAGAGCATAGGGCAGGACACAGGGCAGGGTAGAGTTCACGGTCAGCACAAGGCACAGGGCAGGGTACAGGCAGGGCACAGGGCACTTTAGATCAAAGGGCACCTAATTGGGACAGGCATAGGACAGGAAAGGGCACAGGGAATGTCATTTTAGCCAAAAGGGCAGTTTTGGGCCCAAAGGACACCTTTGGCACAGGCGGGGCACATAAGGCAGGTGATTTTTGGGCTAAATTTGGGACATTCCGGCCAAGAGGGCACTTTTCGGTCAAAAGGGCACTTTTGGCCAAAAGGGCACTTGTCTCATGGGGGGCGCCCCCTCCGGTGCGCCTATGATGATGATGGATGGTGGATGGGCGTGAGGATGATTGATAGTGGGTGGAGGAGGGTGGAGGGTGGGTAGTGGGCGGTTATTCAGGCTAGTGGGATAATCACGGAAAAAGCGAGGTTGTGACAAACCACGGTGCCATAGGTCCGGCTAAATGAAGCAAAAGAGAAAACGAAACCATGATGTCATAAAATGTATCAAGTATTCACACAGAGATCACTTTATAGTGCTGACATTATAGACCTGATCACGTTATAGTGTTGACATAAAGACATAAAGACATAAAAGATCAGTGCAACTATGAGCCACAAGGGCCCTTCTTGGTTGCACTCTGTACACTGAACCAGTTTTCCACCAAATGCGCCAATCAACTCTCCCTGGAATACAGAAAAACAAGGCCCCTATTCTTATAATGATTGTCTATGCTGTTTTTAAAGATGTTCAATGTGTTGCTACTGACAATAGTTTCTGGCAGCTGGTTCCGGTGTTCTACTACCCTGTTGGTGAAGAAAGACTGTCTTAACCTTGTCCTGCTGTGATTAACTTTAATTTTGAATTGATGACCTCTAATTGCATCATTTCTGTTAAATTCAAACAGTTCCCTGAGATAACCCTGTTCCTGACCATGGACAATCGTCTCAGCCTTCTATATCTAAGTGAAAACATATTCAATTTCTTCAATCTTTCCTCATATGCCAGGTTGCCTATGCCATTCACCATTTTCGTTGCCCTCTTTTGTACTCTCTCTAAAAGCCAACAATCTTTTTCATAGCTAGGGGACCAAGCTTGGACACAGTATTCCAAATGTGGCCTGACATATGCACAGTAAAGCTTCCTGAAGACTTCCTCACTTTTGTATGATACATTCCTATTTATTGCCCCAAGCATTCTTAGTGCCTTCTTCCTGGCTTCTTTGGTCTGTTCTGATGCCCCAATTTTGTGTTCAAAATAACACCTAAGTCATTCTCCCGCTGAGTCACAGATAGTACTTGGCCATCCATCAAGTACGGAGCCTTGATATGCTGCCTACCTACATGCATGATTTTGCACTTATCAAAATTAAATTTCATTTGCCATTTTTCGGACCACTTCACAAGCTCGTCGAAGTCTTTCTGCAGCAAGACCTGCTCATTGTGCCCGGTTATTGCCCTAAAGATCTTCAAATCATCCGCAAATTTCAAAACCTTACTGCTTAAGCCACTTTCAATGTTATTTACAAACACAATGAACAATAGTGGTCCCAGTACTGACCCCTGGGGGACTCCACTAAGAACATTTTGCCATGATGACTTCGTACCATTTAGTATCACTCTCTGCTGACTATCTGAAAGCCACAACTCTATCCATTTTAGGATGCTACCTGCAATACCATGGACCTGAAGCTGCATCATTAACCGTTGATGAGGTACCTTGTCAAAGGCTTTGCTAAAGTCAAGATATGCTACATCAACCTGATTTCCCTGATCAAATTGTTCTGTAGCAAAATTAAAAAAGTCCAAGAGATTTGTGAGACGCGATCGCCCTTTTCTAAACCCATGTTGAGTATCTTGAATCAATCTGTTTCCTTCCAGAAAACTAACTATTATATCCTTGATAATTGATTCAAGTACCTTGCAGACTAGGGATGTGAGGCTTACTGGCCTATAGTTTTCAACTTTTCCTCTTTCTCCTTTCTTGAAAATAGGAACTACATTTGCCCTTTTCCAATCTGTTGGAATTTCATTTTGTGAAACTGATCTACAAAATATTATACTAAGTGGAATTGCCAGTTCCTTTTCAGCTTCCCGCAATACCCTGGCATAAATTCCATCAGGTCCTGCTGCCTTGCTTGGCTTTATTTTCCTGATATAATTCAAAACAACATCACTATCAATGAAATCAACATCATGTAATTGATCACCTGTCACTGAGCTGTGGTTCACAGTTGGCAGATTAGTCACATCCTCCAACGTAAACACTGATTTAAACTGCTTGCTCAGTTCCTCAACCATCTCACCATCCTCACTCAACATAATCCCATTTACTTCCAGTGGACCAATGGTGCTTGAAACTTTACTTAGCTTGTAGAAACTAAAGAACTTTTTACTGTCCCCATTACAGTTCCTAGCCAAATCCAATTCTTTTGCTCGCTTTGCTGCTCTGGTTTTCTGCTTCACAGCGTCTCTAGCTTTTTGGTACAACCTTAGATATACTATATTTGAAGCTTCCTTAAATACTCTAAATGCATCTTTCTTAGCCTTAATTGCTTTTGTCAAATCTGGTGTAAGCCATGCTGGCTTTCCTACCCTTCTTTTGCGCCTTTGCTTTTGGGGGACATGTATAATCTGAATTTCCTTCAAGTAAGATTTGAACTTTTCCCACATTTCACAGGCATTTAAATCGGAGAATTCTTCTTCCCATTTTATGGCACTTAAAGCTGCTCTCATGCAGTCAAAGTCTGTCCTGTAAAAATTTGGAACCTTTGCCAAATTATCCTTAATTGTCTCTGCTACGTGTGCCTTGAATCTCACTATGTTATGGTCACTTCTTCCCAGAGTTTCTCCTACAGTCAAATCACTTAAATCCGAGAATACAAGGTCCAAGAATGAGCCCTGCCTGGTTGATTCTGTTACAAACTGGGGTAAGAACAGGTCCTCTTCAAGGCATTTCCTAAACATTTTACATGCTGGGGAGCCAACACCAACATTTTCATATCCTTTTAGATTAAAGTCACCAAGAATAAGGCATTTCCTCTGAAAGTTTCTACTAATTTCCTGACAAATCACCTTATCGATCTCGAGTTGCTGAGAATGTGGCAAGGTTTCTGATCGGTACAAAGCTCCTATTCTCAGTTTATTGCTATTGCCTTTTCCCACAGCAACATCAAGCCAAATGGTCTCCACAGACACATTTTTTACCCCATCTGTACTTTTTGAGAACTGAATAAGCTATTCACATAGAGCATTACACCACCCCCTTTCACTGCTGGACCCCTATTGCATGAAAACATATTGTATCCCTGGATCTCATAGTCCTGCAAGTTATCCCCAAAATACCCCTCACTGACCCATGCCTCAGTAATGCAAACAAAATCTGGTTCCTCCTCAGCCACATAACACTTGAACTCGTCAAATTTGGATCGAATACTCTGAGCATTAAGCATCATACACTTAAGAAAAGTTCCATAACCATCTTTGGTTTTTACATGTTGAGTAGCTCTATCATCTCTGGATGAGCCACCACTCTGCCCCCTTGATCTACTGCCATCCCTATTTGCTGACTGTGAGGTTCTATTGCCTATGCTGTCACTATTGGCATATCCATGAGATGCCACTTCTTCCCTCCCCACCCCATTATCTAGTTTCCCTGAAGGACATGCTCATATACCTTACTTAACACTTGCACCCCCTTCTCGGAGAAGTGCAGGCCGTCCCTTTGATAGAGGTTCCATGAGCCATAAAACCTGCACCACTTGTCAACAAAGGTCAAACCGAACTCATTGGAGAGCCTACCTACCCTGGCATTGGCTGCCAGTGCCCTAGAGCTCCACTCAAGGGAGACTCCAGCCCTGGGCAGAATAGCCATCACAATAACTCTGCTTTCACTTTGCTTCAGGGTGGCCAGAAGGGCCCTGTAGTCCTGCAGCAGCTCCTCACGCCTAGCAGGACCTATGTTATTCACTCCTACCTGCACTACAACTGCACTAAACTGGTTCTCACTTGTGGCCTGTGCCACCACTGGGACCAGCTCTTTGACCTTGGCACCAGGCCTGGTGATGCACCTCCTGCCTCTACGACCTTTGCAGAATACCCTATCTAAATGCCGCACACGAGAGTCTCCTACAACTAGCACTTTCTCCTTGCTGCTATCCTTGCTGCTATCCTGGGGGCAGTCCTCCAATGCCTGAAACCTATTCGATGTTGCTATGCCTGCCTGTTGAGCTGCTTGGCTAGGTTTCCTTCCACTCCTACCACCTGCCACCTGCCATTCACTGCCCCCTTTCTTAGGCTCACGCCTCCAAATTCTCCACCCCCTGACTTTAAACCACTGCCCCTGTGAGCTACAACTATAAATATTCTGTTCACTAGGAGCACTTCTCTCCACAGATATCTCTGCCACCTCCACAGCAGGGGAAGCCTCAGTTACCTGGTGGCCAGCGACCACCTGGGCATAGGATGCCCCAGCTACAGACTGACCCCTACATGTTTCCTTTTCTCGGTCACCCTTTGCAGCAAGGGCAGCCCTGAGCTGGGAAAGCTCTGCCTTAAGCGCCCTAACCTCCTCCTCTAGTGCCTGTATCCTGGTTGAAACCATCCTACAGGCTATTTCTAGATTTAGATTGAAAAGTAACTTGCTGCAAAATGATTTACAAAATAACAGAGCAGATAAAATAACTGACAAAGCTTAGGTGTATGCTAGTTCCTAACTATGCAGCACTTACAGGGTAATCGCTGTGCTGAAAATTGATGGTGGTTTTTACAAGAAAGAAGAAAGCACTCGCTAAACAGCTGCCACAAATTTAATAAATAGCTGAAAACACTGACACAGTAGACAAAGACAGATAAAAACCCTACGACAAAATGGCGCTGGGCAGCCTCGCTAGATTGAAATAGTATAATCTACTTGTTAAAAAATGTTTATTAGTTAAAAACTATGCTAATATATGCCCAGAAGTAATTGCTAAATACCTATATGCAGTTTAGTCTAGTAAACTGCCCTGTTATGCAACGACTTATCTGGTAAGTAGGAGCTCCACAACGACGTGTTTCCACCTTGACACCTGGCGGCAACTATGAGATCATCATAGATCATCATAGACAACATCATAGACCTGATCACGTGCTGTAGTGCTGACATTGCATAGCTGATCACGTTATGGTGTTGACATTATAGACCTGATCACGTTATGGTGCTGACATTATAGACCTGATCACGTTATAATGCTGGCATTATAGACCTGATCACGTTATGGTACTGACCTTATACATTTGATGACGTTATAGTGCTGATATTATAGACCTGATCACGTTATGGTGTTGACATTATAGACCTGATTACGCTATATTACTGTAGCTTGACATCCCCCGACCAATACTATAACTGGAGGATCCACAAGGATGTACGACGGTCATGCCATACGTCGGAGCGGTTCCGTGTGCCGTTTTCCAGTGATCAATAGAAAACCGCCCCACGGGCGACCTCCCCCTAAGGTGTCACTGGGTAATGGACGGAAAACAGTGTTTCCCTGCGAGAATGAGCCCTTCCATGCTGCTGCTGAGGAATTGATTCGGAAATAATGTAGAAAAGCATATCAAATGAAAATCTGCCGGATACAACATGGGAGGGACTTCCCTGTTATTTACAACCTAGGCAGGACGCTTGATGTTTGTCTAGCGAACATAGCGTTCGTACAGCCATAATAGCTACACGAAGAGACGCCGTGTATTGCAGCAACGTTTCAACGCCGTCCAAAATCGAACAAATAACACAATGCGGGCATGGTAAATATCGCCCGTCTCTTGCCCGCGAATGCGTCCTGTTGCTATTATTTTTATTTTGCTGCTATTATGCTACGCTGTTATAGTAGATATTCGCATGCCTCAGCACGCCTATTGAGCCGTGCATCATCCACCATCACGATGACGGCATGTAAATTGTGTTAGTCGGTCTCAAACTACAGCCACCAATGGCGTGGATAATGTTTTACAAGAGGCAGGCTTTGAAATGGCGACATAGCCTATCGTTCACGGTGCGTGATGCATTGGTGCTGTTTGGTTATTACTGACAGCTATTTCGACTCCTACAAGTTAGGATAAGCTACGTACCTTCGTTGGACCAGTTTGGACTGCGCACCTCTCCATCGATTAACGGCTGCTTATGGCCTCCCGATTGACTATCCTCGTCAGTCACGTGAACTTTAACGTGTTAACGTGTAATGAGGCCCCAGTACCCTGGTGACCGTCGATACCTGAGGGACTCGAGCGCCCTAATAGCGGCCTATGACCGAGAGACCCGAGTACCTCAGTGACCACCCATGCCCGACAGACCCGAGCACTCTAGTGAACACCCATACCCGAGAGATCTGAGGACCCTAGTGGCCGTCCATACCCGAGAGACCCGAGTATCCCAGATCACCCATACCCGAGAGACCCGAGATCCATAGTGGTCGCCCATACTCGAGAGGCCCGAGTACTCTAGTGACCACCCACACCCGAGTGACCCGAGTAGCCCAGTCCACTCATACCCGGGAGACCCGAGTACCCTAGTGGCCGCCCATACCCGAGAGATCCGGATACCATAGTGGCCGCCCATATCCGAGAGACCCTCGTACCCTCGTAACTACCCATGCCTACCTGAGGATGTTTCGAGAAGGCAGAAAAACAGCAGCCCTCAGCGCCGTTGTTTGTTCGCCAAATTTGCAGCGGGCTTTCGAAATACTGCGAATGTCAGGTTCCCCTCAATTCTGAGATCATGATATTCAGGAAAGGCGGTTTACCTTTTCTCTCTACCTCCAGAGTAAATGTGATGAGCGTGTGTGCACGTGGTTCATTCTGCTTACTATTGCCTCGAGGTCAGTGTGTTGCGGTGCAATCATGAAGCAATCGTCTGCATATCTCGCCCAAAAGCATCCATCACCAAGCATCTGATGGAAATGGTCCACCTCTAGTGTTTCCATAGACAGGCTTGCGAGAACCGCTCCAAGCGGTGACTCCTTCATGAGACCTTTCACTTGTTCACGCTCATCCCCCAAACATTAAAAAAAAAACACTGTATCTAACACGCAGCTCTACGAGTTCAACGAAATCATCTCCAGGTGAAGGTGAGGAAGAAGTATATGTTAACCACATCCAGCATCCTCGTGACTACCTCCATGGGGACATTATTGAAGATTGACTTCACATCCAGACTATCCAGCTTCATGCCACCTTCTTCCTTATCTCTAATCCTATTCAGAAAGTCGCCAAAATTTGTTTCACATGACAATCACTCATTAATCCTAGTGCGTTAGAAAGATATTTTGCAGGAACATTCGTGAGTCCGTCCTCCCTATCCCGGAAGTGATGGGACGCATTGGGAACTCGGCCGTTTTGGCAGAACCCCTTATGTTGGGCGCCTTGGGGTTCTCCTCCAACAGATATGATAACTGTTTGCCCTGCTGCAACTTCTTCAGCGTCCGCATGACCTCCTTGTTGAACCTATTTGACTCTTTCTTCGCAGTCCCTTGGTTGGCCTGATGGCAAGTTGCCGCATCTGAGAAAATGTCTTTCATCTTTTTCTTGTAGTCATCAGTGCTTACTAGAACTACAGCGCCACCTTTGTCTGAACTTGTAATTAAAATATGCGTGTCTTGCTTCCGTCCACGCAGAGCTTGCATGTACCGCCTTGGCAGCGCTTTCAGGGCCGCCGCTGCCGCCGCTGCTGCCGCTAGTGTGTGCTGCAGACACTCCTTGTTTGAAGCCTTTGTCCAACTTACCATCCTGGCAGCCGTAGTTCGATTTGATAATGTCAAGCAGGTCACGGTTGTTTTTCCCGCGAAGAACTTCAAACACGGGAGAGCGTTTCAACATCCATGCTAGTGAGCTCTCGGTTGAAAAGATATGGATTTAGTGACGCATTTAGTGACGGTTAGTGACACATTTAGTGGATTTAGTGACGCCCTCCACGTTTCTCTACGACAAAACTCCACGTTATTGAGGTATCGGTGCGAAACTTTTGTCACCAGCCTGTAGTGGGTGGTAGATCTTATGTCACGTGTCGATTTGAAAATTTTAAAACCCTCTGCTTCATATATTTGTTTAATATCTTACTTGTCACCCTGATGCAGACGTTGAGCCTGAAATATATCGTTTGTGTTCTTTTCCGATGAATATATCATCTTGAGCCATATCACTTTTAATCCAACTTGTCCGATTAACTGTTGACAATGTTCTAACTTGCCAGCCGCTGTCCCACCACATCGCAGTAGCTGGTACGGCACGCCGAGCTGCTGAGCCAGCGTCTATGCATCAACGGCCGGCTGACAGCCGCTCGTGACTTCCGCCGGGTGTGGCGGGTTACATGGCGCGGCCACTGGTCAACGATGTGCGGAAGTCTCCGGCGCTCCGGGAGGGGCCGGAGAGTTGTCGACGTAGGTGGATTGTCACGCTGCTCTGAACGGACAGCCGCTTTGCTGTTTATGTCGACACTTTGGCCGTTGGCGTTTGGAAGTCTAGTCAATGGAGTGCAGTTAGCAGCTGTTCTTTCGAACCAAATATCGGCGGTTAAGACGACGCTTCCCTAGACATCACAAGCCACAGAAGCCTAAGGATCCCAGTCGGAGCCCAACTGCTCTATAGATGGGAGGGGGGGGCGAGCTTGAGTGGAAGCAACGTAACGCTATCCATAACCACTAACACTAATGCCAGCACCGCTTAGTACCATCAGTCATCAACCACCACCCAGTAGATGCCATGACTATTCACCGACCGACATCTTACACCACGTAGACAAGTGGCAAACAACTGTACTCCGGATCCTGTTGTCGAACGTTTGGTCTGAAGATGCGGGCATATTGTCGCCCTGAGAGAGTTCTCGTGGGAGCAGGCAGCCCACTGCACCAGTGGCAGCCTACTGCACCAGTGGCAGCCCATTGCACCAGTGGCAGCTCAATGCACCAGTGGTAGCGTCCTGCACCAATGGCAGTCTACTGCACCAGTGGCAGCCCACTGCACCAGTGGCAGCCTACTGCACCAGTGGCAGCCTACTGCACCAGTGGCGGCCCACTACACCAGTGGCAGCCCACTGCACTAGTGGAGGCAGCCCACTGCACCAGTGGCGGCAGCCCACTGCACCAGTGGCAGCTCAATGCACCAGTGGCAGCTCAATGCACCAGTGGCAGTCCTGCAATGGCAGTCCGGTAGCCCCACTGCACCAGTGGCAGCCCATTGCACCAGTGGCAGCCTACTACATCAATGGCGGCCCACTGCACCAGTGGCAGCCCACTGCACTAGTGGAGGCAGCCCACTGCACCAGTGGCGGCAGCCCACTGCACCAGTGGCGGCAGCCCACTGCACTAGTGGCGGCCCACTGCAACAGTGGCGGCCCACTGCATCAGTGACAGCCCACTGCGCCAGTGACACACAGCATCAGTGGCAGCCCAATGCACCGGTGGCAGCACACTGGTGCTGAATCATTGTCCTGGGTATTGTCGGTATCGGTGCTTTGGATACCAGGTTTAGATCGGTACCCTGGTGAGAATCTGGGAATTCCCATGTGTCTCCGGCTGGTTACAAGTCGGAACATGTGGCCAGCAAGTGACAGACATTTTTCTCCTTCCCACGCCTAGCTCTTCCAGCGATTGCGGGCGCATCACTGAACATCGGCAAGCTGCCGCCGCATTCACGCCAACTTCCAACACGCATTCCGCATGAAAATGCCAGGTTCCGGGTCAGCTGAGGAACTCCGACAAGACGTCATGAGGGAATGCATTCTTACGCACCCTTCATGAGCCGAAGCATATGTTCAGACAACCGTCGATTGCTGCCAATGACCTCCATCGTAACCTTCAGAATGGTGCTTAGCTTTAGTGCCTCATACTGCTGGGCCGTCTAACCCTGCGGTTATGAAACGCTGGGCTGTTTTTTCTTCACGAAAGAGGTCATCAAGACCCATCAAGGCCGATTATCTAAGTCCTAATATATCTCTGTTTTGTACAGAAATTACTGCAGTGGCAAATACAGTGGAAAGCAATGGAAATGCACTGTTATTTACGTCACGTAGTATATTTCTGAACATATCAATTCGATGATTCACAACATTCCACAATAAATGAGGAACTCGTTGGACATTTATGAGCTAAAATGGATATTCGAAAGTCCTGGAAGTTAGCATGGCGCAATAATGTGGGAAGCCTATAATCGCAAGACTGATTCCTCTCCAGCAATGCGAATACATTTTACTCATGTCCATTACCCAACCTTCCGGAGGCGTGAACGTCTCCATCCTATGTCTTCTGGCGTGAACGTCGCCATCCTACAACTTCTGGTGTGAACGTCGCCACCCTATGTCTTCTGGCGTGAACTTCGCGATCCTACAACTTCTGGTGTGAACGTCGCCATCCTATGTCTTCTGGCGTGAACTTCGCCATCCTACAACTTTTGGTGTGAACGTCGCCATCCTATGACATCTGGCGTGAACGTCGCCATCCTATGTCTTCTGGCGTGAACTTCGCCATTCTACAACTTCTGGTGTGAACGTCGCCATCCTGTCTTCTGGCGTGAACTTCGCCATCCTACAACTTCTAGTGTGAACGTCGCCATCCTATGACATCTGGCGTGAACGTCGCCATCCTACAACTTCTGGTGTGAACGTCGCCATCCTATGTCTTCTGGCGTGAGCTTCGCCATCCCATGAATATTAAGTACGAAAAGATCAATGATGTAAAAACGAACAACTGGCAATGACGTGACATCATCATAGCCTTCCGTCATGCACAACCAGCTTAGTGCCAGCGCATCCATGAAGCGCTCACCTGTAGCCGCCATTAATCATGTCGCATAATTGAAAATCCAAAAGCTGTTATCGTTGTGTGCATCTGTCTATTTTACGACGTTCGGCAGCCAAGTGCATCAAAAATTCACCAGCTAAATCTTCCACAAAAGGACCTCATTGGATACGACTTTGATTTATGAAACCGTCCATCTTCAAAGTATTAAGGGCATGCTACCAGCATCGCGACATCCGGTATGCCTTTGACCACGTTAAGAATTTCATGTTTTCATGCAAGATGTTTAAGAATGAAGATATATAAAAAGTCGCCAATTGTTCAAGCTTTGTAGCTCAAACTGAACAGCAGCGACGAGAAGAAAAAACCGCGAGTGAAATTCGTCGCCTTTGTCCCTCCCCTACCACCACCACAAAGTACGGCTTAGCCAGTCGTGTCGGCGGCAAACCAGTGAGTGTTATCCAAGCCACTTCCACTGAATTTTCGAGTCGGCGAACGCACGCGACTGTCCCCGTCGATTTTCGTTTTGCATGACAATGACAGCCGAGGCCGAACACCACCGAGGCGGAGCGCGGGCTCAGTCGGCTCGGGCCCCACACCCAATCTATCTCGCGAAACGTGATGTGTTCAACAACGTGATTCATTGCTTCCGTATGCATGCCGAGCTACTGGACGGCGTGGAAAACATCGCTCCCGCGGAAACCGTCGGCGAATTACCGGGCTCTGCTGTCTCAATTGTTCGACAAATACAGGCTTAAGTTGGCCAATCAGTACGCTTGTTTACCGGGGCTCACTGCGGCGCGGGGCGGTGAACGAGGTCACCCTGGATGGGCCACGAAATGCTCAGGAAGGTGACCTCTCAGTTCACGCAACCTCCCAGCCGTTCACTTGACGTCCAGTCCAAGGCTTGCATCCCACAGTACTTGTGACAATGCATGCCACAGGGTGACACGGCACCATGTCGGTCACCAGGCCGGTCACCAGGCCGGTCACCAGACCAGCACCAGGCCGGTCACCAGTCCGGTCACCAGTCCAGCACCAGGTCGTCACCAGGCCGGTCACCGGGCCAGCACCAGGCCAGTCACCAGTCCAGCACCATGTCGGTCACCAGTCCGGTCACCAGACCAGCACCAGGTCGGTCACCAGTCCGGTCACCAGGCCAGCACCAGGTCGGTCACCAGACCGGTCACCAGTCCGGTCACCAGTCCAGCACCAGGCCGGTCACCAGACCAGCACCAGGCCGGTCACCAGTCCAGCACCAGGCCGGTCACCAGTCCGGTCACCAGGCCGGTCACCAGACCAGCACCAGACCGGTCACCAGTCCAGCACCAGGCCGGTCACCAGTCCGGTCACCAGGCCGGTCACCATGTCGGTCACCAGGCCGGTCACCAGGCCGATCACCAGGCGGCACCAACGTGTCACCGCGGGGCGGTGAACGAGGTCACCCTGGATGGGCCACGAAATGCTCAGGAAGGTGACCTCTCAGTTCACGCGACCTCCCAGCCGTTCACTTGACGTTCAGTCCAAGGCTTGCATCCCACAGTACTTGTGACAATGCATACCACAGGGTGACACGGCACCATGTCGGTCACCAGGCCGGTCACCAGGCCGGTCACCAGACCAGCACCAGGCCGGTCACCAGTCCGGTCACCAGGTCGTCACCAGGCCGGTCACCGGGCCAGCACCAGGCCAGTCACCAGTCCAGCACCATGTCGGTCACCAGCCCGGTCACCAGGCCGGTCACCAGTTCGGTGACCAGTCGGGCACCAGACCAGTCACCAGTCCGGCCACCAGGTCGTCACCAGGCCGGTCACCGGGCCAGCACCAGGCCAGTCACCAGTCCAGCACCATGTCGGTCACCAGCCCGGTCACCAGGCCGGTCACCAGTTCGGTGACCAGTCGGGCACCAGACCAGTCACCAGTCCGGCCACCAGGTCGTCACCAGGCCGGTCACCGGGCCAGCACCAGGCCAGTCACCAGTCCAGCACCATGTCGGTCACCAGTCCGGTCACCAGGCCGGTCACCAGACCAGCACCATGTCGGTCACCAGTCCGGTCACCAGTTCGGTGACCAGTCGGGCACTAGACCTATTTTGTGTTCTTGCATGGAAGGTACAGATAGGTTAGATTAGGTTATGTTACATTTTTTTCCTTACTTCGAATGCTACATTATATGCTATATTACCCAATGACATGCCCCTTCTTGAGTGTTATTTTGCCTCCCAACTGAAAAGGATGCATTTGCGGAGGAAATGAGTGGTCACATCATGTTAACAAGATCAATAAACATTGCATTAGAAAGAGAAACTTCAAAAATTCAAGAATTACCTTAAACTGCAATCTTACTAGCATTTAAAATAGCTCCATTTCATTTCAATTCCATTAGCAGATGCAGTTTAAAAAAAAAAAATGTTATGAAATGCTGTGCACATATGAATGAAAATGTTTCAAAGTTGAAAGCTGAGGAATGGTCAGGCAGTAAAAAAAACATGGACCCACCTGGGCTCAAGGGTGGGTCCAGGAATTATCATAGGAGGAACTTTGTTTGGAGAGTACCTGGAGTGGCACCTCAGTGTGAAAAATTTGGCGGGGTGCACCCATTCACACTAAATGGGTGCCCTTTCTCCCAGAGGAATGCCTGGTTGAAAATTTTGAGGTAGGGGTGCACTCAAGCCTTCCTGGAGAGGTGCTTTTCCTGACCAGAGACCTTCCATAGGGCAGAGGGAACATGCTTCCAGTGTCCCTTTAACTGTCCCTGTCTAGGCTTCCCAAAGCATCCATGGCCTACCTGATCCTATATTCATGACATACATTTTATCATGATCAGAGGCTTAAACACATTTAAAAAATGGAGTGACCAAATCCAGTGATAGGGCTGCGCCTCAAAAGTATAGAAATCGACACCCGTGTCCAGATAGCCTGAACAGTAACCCATCATGTTTTGCTTATTGGCACAGAATAGGGATGAGCTGCATTGTCATTGCACCTAACTAGACTTATGAAAGGCAGCTATACCGTGACATTTATTCCTCTGTAGCTTTGTATACATAATATTTTAAGAACAAAGCACATCGAAATCAGCTTGTAGGAAAGTTCCTATATCGGCTTGAGTGATAGTCTAATGAACTTCACGTTTCGATAACCCCGGTTGTGAAAGTACCAATGTCCTTACAGCTGCCTGTATTTGCACTGCAGCACTCGCACGAACACACGAGACAGTCAGACGTAGTACAGAACTTTCTTCTATGAAGGAAAGCCGTGATATTGCCTTTTCTATGAATTTAGAGGCCGAATTTAGGTGGGAAGTTAGCGCGCGCCGGACCGTCAAACACAGGTCCGCTCGCCTTGAGTGTCCAACAGCGACTGACTGGCCGCTCGACGTGCGGCCCCTCACGGCCAGACCCCAGCTTTTCATTGGTTGAAGAGTCGCGTACGCCCCTTTTACGTCACCTCCGGTTCTAGAACCTTCTCGACGGCGGAAGTTGGCTTCCTTCTAGTGGCGGTAGTGATGTTACATTTACGGTACACTTTTACTATCGGTAGGCTTACGGGATTATTTCAATTACAGTTACGGGACAGCCAAACGTATAATTTTATATGAACTCTGTTACAAGCTATAACAGATTTAACTCACCTGTCGTGCTTCCATCCGAGTGTTCGGGAACAATGGCGGCGCGAAGACGCCACCCGTCACTTCTGTTGGCGCATGCGCAATGCATACAAGTAATCATAATGGGTGCATTTGGTACTGCACGGGTGTCAAGTAACACTCATTTAGAAAACACATTTTCATATTGAGTGTTAAGGCACACCAAATACGAGGATGAGGTGTCCATGAGCGAAATGAAATTGCAAAGGAATAAAGGGAGCTACTGTCTAACCCATATAATGGGTGTAGATACCCACCCATTGTGGAATGGGTTATCATTGCAGCCATATAGCTCACTGTGCATCCATGAAAAGCGTTAATATGACTAGTTCCGCTCTGTTGAGTAACATTATGGGTATCATTTGGCTCTGCTTACGCCGTTTGGTGTGAATATTTTTATCAGTGTTGATGGTAAGCTCGAGAAGCCCTTTAAGGTTTCTAATGTAACAAAGGTGATGGGAGCACGTAGAAATACAGGCGCCTGTGGCCCAGACGACATTGCGATCTATCATCTGAAACATCTTGGAGAGAGAGCCCTGAATTTGCTTACGTAAATTTTCAACTGTTCATGGCTCACAAATCAGATAACTGAGATCTAGAAGAAGGAAACCATCATCCAAATATGGAAGCCTGGAAAGTCTCCTAACAATCCTTCCTTACTCCGGCCTATTACTTTTCTCTGCACTTCTTCCAAGGTTCTAGAGCGGTTGATGCTGAATAGAAATGCAATGTTTTCTCAAACCTGAACCACATCAACATGGATATCGAAAAGGCCATAGCACAAACACCCACCTCTCAAAGATGAGTGAGTACATTTTGGAAGGCTTCAACATGAAGAAACCGCCGGGAGGACCATTGCGGTGTCATTGGATGCGACGAAAGCCTTTGACACGGTCTCACGATGTAAATTGATCGAAATTATAATGAATATTGACGAAGTGCATGTGAATGACAAGAGATGGCTTTGCAGCTACCTGACATACCGAAAAGCCCGGGTTAAATCTGGTGAAGCAATGTCGCGCACCAGAATCTTTAAAAACGGCGTCCCCCAAGCAGGAGTGTTTTCTCCCCAGCTCTTCAACATGTATGTGACCAAATGCTGTCCCCCACCACCAGAAATACTTGTCTTGTCTTATGCGGATGACTTCGTGGTACTGTCAAGGGATGTTAAATTGCAGACGATTGGGAGAAGAATGCAAAGATACTTGAACTCTCTGGTTGAGTGGTTCGAGAGCCTGGAACTACGACTCTCCCCTGCCAAGTCCATGGTGACGTTATTCATGCCTGACACACACCAATACTCTTATCATCCTGACATCTCAGTGAATGACATCAAGCTGCCTCTCGATCAATATCCTAAGGTTTTGGGAGTGAGGTTCGACCCCCTCATGCATTTCAGTAAACATGCCGAGGAATAGCAATGCCAGAAGGAAATATAATGTACTCAGAGCGGTCTCAGGAGCAAACGAAGGGCAGTCCAAAGAAGACATATTTTATCTGTACAGGCAGTTCATTAGGCCTCATTTTGACTACGCCTCAAATGCGTGGTGCCCCTGCATTAGCGAGACGAGTATGAAAAAAATGCAGGTGACACAAAATATCTGCCTTAAAGCGGCGACCGGCTTGACAAAGATGACTAGCATTTCAGACCTCCCCAGGGAAGCGAAGGTACTTCCGGTGCAGAATCATCTTGAATTGACTGGAGCTCAGAACGTGGCCAAGTACTGTCGACCCGACCATCCTTTAAGCTGCTTCCGTGACGTAGGAGACTCTCCAAGACGAATGAAGAGCACCCCATCACGCTTCTACAACATATTCGTGCCGCAGATGCCGTTTTCTAATGAGACTCTGGTAGAACAATCAATACAATCTATTCACACGACTCTTACACGAAACTTACTAGCGAGCCAAGAGAACTCGCGACCCCTGGATGCTGTGCCGCCAGACATCAATGCGGAAGAGGAGACCCTGCCAAGAAAACTTCGCGTTGACTTGGCAAGACTCAGAAGCGGATGGCACCCTGGACTACCTACACACAATTGGTGCCCTTTCTTTCTCCACCTGCAGGAGATGCAACGACGGCGAGGGAAATGTCTCTCGTCTTCTCTTCATCTGCCCTCAATTATCTACTCTTCGAAACAACCTCTCTATCACTACTCTACGGGACCTCTGGACCAAACCACTATACATTGCCAAGCTCTTGATGGAAGCGAGACTATGACGCGATCATAGTCTGCGGCTGCCTGACTGACTGACCGTGCTGTCGCTAGGAGGGCGGTCGGCATCTCCCGGTGCCAACACAGGCCCGTCACCATGATTAACGGCCTCGTCGCACTGGCACGTCTCGCACGGTGTCTTCCGGGTTCCGTTCCAGGCCCGTGCAGCAGGTATTGTGTGACGTCACTGGGGCAGCAGAGCATTTCCGTCCGGTGGCCAGTTCTGCCGTCAATATCTCTGGCGGCACGGCGGGCATTACGTGGCGTCCTGTGCAGGGATGCGGAGCCGGGAAAATTTTGGACGGCTGCGGCTCCGACTCCGGCTCCGACTCCGACTCCGGCTCCGAGTAAAATGTCCCGGCGGCTCCGGCTCCGGCTCCGGCTCCGGGCAAAATGTACCGGCTCCGGCGGCTCCGGCTCCGGCTCCGGCTCCGTACATCCCAAACGTGATCGATCCATTAAGTAAGAGCTAGGGGGATGTAAAAAAAAGTTAGCCGCGACCATTCAGGGGCGCAAACTTCAGACAATTATAAGCAACTTTCCCATATAAACCCTGTATCTATCTTGCATCGGAAACTGGCCCTCGTAAACTGACGCTCGCTTCGTGCCGTATTGGGGCAATCAGAAGAGGGGAGACTCGAATCAACAACACTCCCCATCCCGTGAACGGTCCAAGGAACACCATTGTTGTAAATTGTAATGTTTGACCTCATCTCTAATAAGGTACAACAACCCGTTGATGATGGAAACAATGAACTTAACTAAACTAAACATGGAACTATTGCATTCACTACTGAGGCCAGAATATGGTTATTGGTTATTCTACCATTATTTGATATTTTTACATGTTACTCGTATTTAAACATTTTGGCGTTTAAAAATGCGTTTTCATACCATACCATACCATACTAGGTATAATGTGTTCATTTCACGTTTGCTAATTTTGTTTAATTTACACCTCTTTCGGAGTCGGAGCCGCCCTGCTTTTGACGGCTCCGGCTCCGACTCCGGCTCCGAGTAAAATGTCCCGGCGGCTCCGGCTCCGGCTCCGGCTCCGGGCAAAATGTTCCGGCTCCGGCGGCTCCGGCTCCGGCTCCGGCTCCGGCTCCGCATCCCTGGTCCTGTGTCGTTATAGCATGTCCGTCCGGTGGCCAGTTCTGCCGTCAATTTCCACTGCGGCGCGATGGGTGCTACCGTGCACCTAATCACGTGACGATACTTATAGTGCCCAACTGATCGGATCACGTTTGACATTGATTCTGCGTACACATTTTGTGGATATCCTTGTTAAGTAAAACATCTTGGTGTTATACAATAATTACCTGCATAGGGAAAAAACGCGTCCAATGATAACGTACAGAGAGAGCACGCATGCATAATGTGCCAGGCGTGCACACTGCTGATCTGACTTGTCTTATTCCGGTCGCTACTCCGCTGAGCACCAGTTCTGTTTCACGAAAGAGGTTTCCGCCTCTGATTAGATCTTTTAGATCGAATTTACTGCAGGGGCTGGTATGTACATATAAGGGAAAACACGATCTTGGTATACCACTGGGATATATTTTGATAATTCACCATATCCGACAATAAATGAGAAAATATTTTGATCACTGTGAACGAATAAGCCTGTAAAATACACTTGGGGCGGATCCAATTATTTTTCCTGGGGAGGGAGGCATTTGCTCTGGACGGACGCCATTTTTTTTCTCCGGAGGGGGCGCCATCGGCTCAAAAACTCATTGGACCGGGAGAGATGGTGCACTCGAGTATCCTGAAGGGGCGCCAATTCTCCGGAATTGGTCGACTTTTCTACTCTGAAGGGCACCATCGGTTGAGAAACTCGCTCAGCGGGGGATGTACACAAGCATGCTGAACCAGCGCCTTCTTCTAGTCGAAGGGCGCTGTATGACTATCGGGTGGAGTAGGGGGGGGGGCACATGCCCCCAGTTTCCCCCTGGATCTGCCACTGCAGTGTACGTGCGTCCAGACGGGTTCCGCACAGCTGATCAGGTCGCGGCCAGAACCCCGCGGGGTGGCTGTACGAGCGCCCAGCTTCTACCGTCGTGTCTCCACCTGCTATCTGATCTAACTCGTGGCACGTGAGCCAATCGCCAAGTGAAAAATGATTGGCTCACGTGGCATGTGAGACAATCGCCGCCGGCCGGACCGCGTGGCCAGCTGGTCAGTGTCAACACACGTGCGGCGCGTGCTACCAGACGTCACGCGTGACGACCCCGTCACTGCCCGGCCGGACCGCGTGGCCAGCTGGTCAGTGTCAACACACGTGCGGCGCGTGCTACCAGACGTCACGCGTGACGGCCCCGTCACTGCCCGGCCGGACCGCGTGGCCAGCTGGTCAGTGTCAACACACGTGCGGCGCGTGCTACCAGACGTCACGCGTGACGACCCCGTCACTGCCCGGCCGGACCGCGTGGCCAGCTGGTCAGTGTCAACACACGTGCGGCGCGTGCTACCAGACATCCGACCCCCCCATCCCCCCCCGGCCGGGCGTGGCGAGCTGGTGGGTGTCAACACACGGGGGCGTGCTACCAGAATCACGCGTGACGACCCCGTCACTGCCCGGCCGGACCGCGTGGCCAGCTGGTCAGTGTCAACACACGTGCGGCGCGTGCTACCAGACGTCACGCGTGACGACCCCGTCACTGCCCGGCCGGACCGCGTGGCCAGCTGGTCAGTGTCAACACACGTGCGGCGCGTGCTACCAGACATCACGCGTGACGACCCCGTCACTGCCCGGCCGGACCGCGTGACCAGCTGGTCAGTGTCAACACACGTGCGGCGCGTGCTACCAGACGTCACGCGTGACGACCCCGTCACTGCCCGGCCGGACCGCGTGGCCAGCTGGTCAGTGTCAACACACGTGCGGCGCGTGCTACCAGACGTCACGCGTGACGACCCCGTCACTGCCCGGCCGGACCGCGTGGCCAGCTGGTCAGTGTCAACACACGTGCGGCGCGTGCTACCAGACGTCACGCGTGACGGCCCCGTCACTGCCCGGCCGGACCGCGTGGCCAGCTGGTCAGTGTCAACACACGTGCGGCGCGTGCTACCAGACGTCACGCGTGACGGCCCCGTCACTGCCCGGCCGGACCGCGTGACCCCAGTCGGCCCGACACGGGACGAGATCGATAGAGGGTTGCGTTTGAGAACGGCTTTGCAGCGAAACAACGCGCAGCGGCCGCCGTCTGCGGCGTCTGCGACCTGCATCCTGTAGTCCGCAGAGACATGGCTGACGGCATCTGCGACCTGCATCCTGTAGTCCGCAGAGACATGGCTGACGCCGTCTGCGACCTGCATCCTGTAGTCCGCAGAGACATGGCTGACGCCGTCTGCGACCTGTATCCTGTAGTCCGCAGAGACATGGCTGACGCCGTCTGCCACCTGCATTATATAGTCCTCAGAGACATGGCTGACGCCGTTTGCCACCTGCATCCTGTAGTCCGCAGGGACATAGCTGACGTCTGCGCCGTCTGCGGACTACATTCTGGTCTGCAGAGCCATAGCTGACGCTTCATTGAGCTGTCCAGTGTCCCCACGTCCGGTGTATGCCTGCGGTCAGCGTCGCTAGGCTGACGCTTCACTGAACTGTCCAATGTCCGCCACGTTCGGTGTATGCCTGCAGTCCGCGGCGCGAAGCTGACGCCTCACTGAGCATCTCCCAAGGCTGTCCCCACACCCGAGGCTTTCCGTGTTCCTGTGTAGCGGGGTGGGAGAGGATTACTGGCGTGAAGATAGCGACCTCACATCGCCGATTATGTGTTGTGTTTTTTCGTTCGTGTGCCTGCGTAGGCGTTTGACACCTCTCCTTTTCGGACATTAAACCGATGCTGGCCGTGCATTGTCTACTCGCGGATCCGACTGGAGGGACAAAGGCGTTCGCCGGACGGGCGGACGGCGCCGGAAACGAGCAGAAATTCCAGAAAAATGTGGGAATCTTGCAATTCTTCTGCAATAAATGCACCGGGCGTAGGAGGGAGAGGGAGGGATATGAGAGGGATACTGATACAGATTACCTTTTGTGAGAGCGCCATTTAAGTACGTACAGTTTAAGCTTAACGTTTCGGCGAGCTCTGGCCTTTTCGAGATCATAGGATGAGGGAGATGAAGAGAATAGTGCAGTCAGAAGGATTATTAGGGCAGGGTATGGGGCGGGGCAGGCGAGTGAATGTGGTGGGCTATCCTTAGTTAGTCTAACTTTACTCTTAATTTCTCAATGGGCCACGCTTCCCTTGTCAAGGTCTCTCCAGCCTCCGTATACGTGTATCTAGCAATGCCATCTTGTCTGGTGAGCTCTGAGAACCCCCGTCCAAAAAGGCTTGGTTGCTCGCCCGCGATCTACATTTCAGCCATGAAAATCGGTAGGCTCGGCGAATGCCAAACAATAATCTAAGGGTTCTGAAAACCCAACCACTAGGCATGAAGCTGCAGTCAGTCATGCGTAGCACAACGTAGAGCGATATCCATTCCCAATTTGAAATGGGTTCTGTCAGGGAGGCGATAGCTGGAGGGTGGAATTTCGATGTCCTGTCTGTTTTTGCATTCGTTCTAATAAATACTATCAATTAGCAGCCACTACGGCATCAGTCCTTAATCATTACAAGTGAATTATTAATTGCCACATCAGCAACAACAGCCACATAAATTGCCACACAAGGAACAATCGCCGTATTAATTGCCATATAAGCAGCAGCCACATTAATTGCCGCATCAGCAATAGGAGCCACATTAAGTGCCACATCACCACCACGTTTCCTTTCGCCACTGTTACATCTTATGCAAACCTGTCTGTTTTTTTATAACCTACGCATGCATAGACCTACAGACAGGCATCTGTTAACATTGCTTTTTGTGGGTAGCGGTCTGAACATTTTCACTTCTCGTCACTGCCACTGTGTCGATGTTCCGTGTAGGTTGAACATTTATACATCTTGGTTCTTACCATTGTAACAGTGTCCCAAGAAGCTAAATATCTGCGCACCTTGGTCACTGCCACTGTCTCGGCGTCCGAAGGAGCTGAAGAGTTGTACGCCTTGGTCACAGCAGCTGTCTCAGCGTCCTGAGGAGCTTACGATCTGTACACCTTGCTTACCGCCACTGTCTCGGATCGTGGGGACTTAAAACGTGTACACCTTGGTTACCGCCACTGTCCAGGCATCATAGGGAGCTTAAAATGTGTACACCTTCGTCACCGCCACTGTCAGTTAGTTAGTTAGTTATTTTGGCTTTAGGGCGCTTCGACCAGAGTTGATCATTCGCGCCCAACCGCCACTGTCTCGGCAGCATAGAGAGCTTAACATCTGTGCACATTGGTCACTGCCACCGTCTCAGCGTAATAGTTCGGACAAGAACCCCGAGTCAGGCAGTTCGGACAAGAACCCCGAGTCAGGCAGTTCGGACAAGAATGTATGGATGTGTGATTTGGGATATCATCCCATTACAATGGATGCTCATCTCATGCAACTGATGAAAAAATAACGCCAGCAATATGAACCATTCGAAACCGAAACGAACGCACACATAACTCTCCCTGAAAATAATTTATTATATACCGTCCATGTTGTCTACGCCGACCGCGTTGTCTTCCCTTCTGCATAGTCCCCGAGTCCCGGCTGCCAGATACCCTTCCGCCTCATGCAGGATGAAGAGGGGAGTGAGTCGGGTGTGTTCACTCAGCTGTTATCCGCATCTCACCTGCATTGAGCCACTTCCAGGGTCGGCTCAGGACAGCCAACAGACGCAGGAGATAACGGCCGATCCACTCACGGTAGAGATTGGGGCACGCTCGACGCTTGACACTGGCCCAGCTCACAACACTGACGACGACAATGCCGACAACGCTGGCAAATCTCAGACTGCTTCCATATATATATATATGTATATATATATATATGTGTGTGTATATATATATATATATATATATATATATATATATATATATATATATATATATATATATATATATATATATATATATGTATATATATATATGTGTGTGTGTGTATGTGTGTGTGTGAGATGGTCCCACCAGGCGACTGCAATGGCCCAACTGCTTCCGCAGCGGCTGACTCCAGTGCCAACGCCGCCGTAACGGCACACGTGGAGCCATGCGGGGTTACGAGGATGGGACATGATTTCCGTGAGCATGACATGAGGTCCCGGGAGTCGGCCTTCCCGTGAGTCCGTGGTGAGTTCGTTAGTTAGTCGTGAGGTTCAGTGGGTCCGCTGTAGACTCTCGTGAGTCCGTGGTTAGTTACGTGAGTCAGTAGTGAGGTTCAGTGGGTCGGCTGTTGTTCCCGGAGTCCGTGGTTAGTTACGTGAGTCAGTCGTGAGGTTCAGTGGGTCGGCTTTTGTTCCCGGAGTCCGTGGTTAGTTACGTGAGTCAGTACTGAGGTTCAGTGGGTCGGCTGTTGTTCCCGGAGTCCGTGGTGAGTTACGTGAGTCAGTACTGAGGTTCAGTGGGTCCGCTGTAGGTTCCCGTGAGTCCGTGGTGAGTTACGTGAGTCAGTACTGAGGTTCAGTGGGTCCGCTGTAGGTTCCCGTGAGTCCGTGGTTAGTTACGTGAGTCAGTAGTGGGGTTCAGTGGGTCGGCTGTTGTTCCCGGAGTCCGTGGTGAGTTACGTGAGTCAGTACTGAGGTTCAGTGGGTCCGCTGTAGGTTCCCGTGAGTCCGTGGTTAGTTACGTGAGTCAGTACTGAGGTTCAGTGGGTCGGCTGTTGTTCCCGGAGTCCGTGGTGAGTTACGTGAGTCAGTACTGAGGTTCAGTGGGTCCGCTGTAGGTTCCCGTGAGTCCGTGGTGAGTTACGTGAGTCAGTACTGAGGTTCAGTGGGTCCGCTGTAGGTTCCCGTGAGTCCGTGGTTAGTTACGTGAGTCAGTAGTGAGGTTCAGTGGGTCGGCTGTTGTTCCCGGAGTCCGTGGTTAGTTACGTGAGTCAGTACTGAGGTTCAGTGGGTCGGCTGTTGTTCCCGGAGTGCGGGTGATGGGGTACCGGTGTGGGTACATGCGGGCCGGCCAGAGGGTGTTTATGAGGACAGCAACGGCACCCCGGTGCAATCGCCGACTACTCGTCAGCAGCCGTGATTCGCCCTGTGGGGTGGTGCCGGGCCGGCCGGCAGGACGCTGTCGCTGGGGTTGCTGGCAGGACACTGATGTTGGGGCGGCTAGCAGGACGCCGACGCTGGGGCTGCTGGCAGGACGCTGACGCTGGGGTGGCTGGCAGGACGCTGATGCCGGGACGGGCAGGACGCTGAAACTGGGTTGGTTGGCAGGACGCTGATGCCGGGGCGGGAGGACTCTGATGCTGGGTTGGCTGGCAGGACGCTGATACCGGGGGGGGGGCAGGACACTAATGCCGGGCCGGCGGGCAGGACGCTGATGCCGTTGGCTGGCAGGACGCTGATGCCGGGGCGGGTAGGACGCTGATGCCGTTGGCTGGCAGGACGCTGATGCCGAGGCGGGCAGGACGCTGATGCTGGGTTGGCTGGCAGGACGCTGATGCCGGGGCGGGCAGGACGCTGATGCTGGGTTGGCTGGCAGGACGCTGATGCCGGGGCGGGCAGGACGCTGATGCCGGGCCGGGCAGGACACTGATGCTGGGTTGGCTGGCAGGACGCTGATGCCGGGGCGGGCAGGACGCTGATGCCGGGGCGGGCAGGACACTGATGCTGGGTTGGCTGGCAGGATGCTGATGCCGTTGGCCGGGCAGGACGCTGATGCCGGGCCGGGCAGGACACTGATGCCGGGGCGGGCAGGACGCTGATGCCGGGCCGGCTGCAGGACGCTGATGCCGGGCCGGGCAGGACACTGATGCCGGGCCGGGCAGGACGCTGATGCCGGGCCGGCTGGCAGGACGCTGATGCCGGGCCGGGCAGGACGCTGATGCCGGGCCGGGCAGGACGCTGATGCCGGGCCGGGCAGGACGCTGATGCCGGGCCGGGCAGGACGCTGATGCCGGGCCGGGCAGGACGCTGATGCCGGGCCGGGCAGGACGCTGATGCCGGGCCGGGCAGGACGCTGATGCTGGGTTGGCTGGCAGGACGCTGATGCCGGGGCTGGCAGGACGCTGATGCCGGGCCGGGCAGGACGCTGATGCCGGGCCGGGCAGGACGCTGATGCCGGGCCGGGCAGGACGCTGATGCCGGGCCGGGCAGGACTCTGATGCCGGGGCGGGCAGGACGCTGATGCCGGGCCGGGCAGGACGCTGATGCTGGGTTGGCTGGCAGGACGCTGATGCCGGGCCGGGCAGGACGCTGATGCCGGGCCGGGCAGGACGCTGATGCCGGGCCGGGCAGGACGCTGATGCCGGGCCGGGCAGGACGCTGATGCCGGGCCGGGCAGGAGTTCGTCTCGATGCCGGGGCGGGCAGGACGCTGATAAATTAGCCGGAGCCATTGCGAATAACGCAGACGACTTTCTGAGAACAGCCAAATGCGCTGCAGCACTGTTACCAGAACAGCGAAGGGGTGCAGGGTGCAGGACGCTGATGCCGGGGCCGGGCGTGCAGGGTGCAGGAGCGCTGAGTGCCGGGCCGGGCAGGACGCTGATGCCGGGCCGGGCAGGACGCTGATGCCGGGCCGGGCAGGACGCTCACTCAGTCAGCGCTGATCCGTGACGCTTGCTATGAGCGTCAGGAAGTTATCGTTGCTCAGCAACGATAACTCCACCCGAGTCGGATGGAGTTAACGTGACATTCTATCAGACATTAGCCGGCAAAGTGAATTACGATGATAACTCGCAGACGAATTTCTGTAGAACAGCCAAATGCGGCTGCAGCACTGTTACCAGAACAGCGAAGGGGGAGTGCAGGGTGCGGGAGCGTGCAGGGTGCGGGAGCGTGCAGGGTGCGGGAGCGTGCAGGGTGCGGGAGCGTGCAGGGTGCAGGAGGGTGCAGGGTGCGGGAGCGTGCAGGGTGCAGGAGCGTGCAGGGTGCGGGAGCGTGCAGGGTGCAGGAGCGTGCAGGGTGCGGGAGCGTGCAGGGTGCGGGAGCGTGCAGGGTGCAGGAGCGTGCAGGGTGCGGGAGCGTGCAGGGTGCGGGAGCGTGCAGGGTGCAGGAGCGTGCAGGGTGCGGGAGCGTGCAGGGTGCAGGAGGGTGCAGGGTGCAGGAGCGTGCAGGGTGATGCGCTAGCAAACTTAGGCAACTCACCTGAGGGAGAAGCCGACCTTTTCATGTCATGCTGCCTTCAGAGCAGTCAGCTGTTCCACGGTTATTATATCAGATTCCTGACTAAGAGTGCAAAAAACTCACTTCGTGGGGCGAAAAAAAGCTTCACATGACTTTCCACTAACGATCTTCGTCGCAAGTGGACGTGGGGATAGATATCCTCACACTTTTTAGGTTTGACATTATGCCGCTATTGACGCTGCTTCATGGGGACAGCAGGCGTAACACCATAATATCCCCACATTACTTCAGTGGCAGAAATGATCTAATACGCTCATTGTGCGGAGGGAAATTTGACCCATTTCGATCGGGTTTTCTTACTCAGCTCACGCCCAATCCATTGAATATATTGACATGAAATTCGACAAGGCTTCTAATAATTGATGAGTGCATGTTGTATAAAGACATAATATTGCAGTCGGCCACGGTCACGGTCACGGTCACGGTCACGGTCACGGTCACGGTCACGGTCACAGTCACAGTCACAGTCACGGTCAGGTAAAATTCCAGTCTGTCACGATCAAGGTCACGGAGGTAGCGCATGTCAAAGTCAGCCGATGTCCTCATCACGCTGCAGTTCTTAGACACTCATTGAAACGCTTCTCATGAACTAATCGAAAGAGATATAATGCAATACCAAGATTAGTATATAAATAAGCAGTAAAACACAACTAAAAAGTTAACATCAGATCAGTTCTCTTGGTCACACTCAGATGCGCTGGGCGAACCGTCCATGTCGAGTAATGTCATTCATTGCGTTAATCATAAGACATGATTTTACATCGTATTCCCAAATAGTGTTTCAATTTCAAGTCAATGTCCATTCACATGATCGACATGTGACCAGGAACGTTGCAACACTACACGTATCACGAACGCCTTGGTGGAAACATAGGGCCTGTTACAGAGCAACCAATGGCTAGATCAGAGTTGACTGTGATAATTATGTACGTCATTTACTTGCTCAATATGAGTGGAGTTGGGATAGTTTTTGTTGATGTTGTTGGTTATGCTATATTTCGTGTAAATCAAAAGGTTTCGAAGACTAACAAATACATCACTCCTTTTTCAGCAACCGATGAAAAAGAAGAGGATAACATTCGGCTTTGTGTTGATATCAACCATTGCCTTTTCCAGCGCACAACAGTTTCGAAAATTGTCAACGTTGATCGTTCATCATGTGCTTACTCGTGCTCGAGTTTGACCTGATCGGTGACCTTGATCTTGGTGCATGTTATCGTGTTAGATCTAGTTCTCGGTTTGCATGTCATTGGCACTGAATGTGAAATCACATTTCCTTCACAACCAGGGTCTGAACACTGCGGCGGCGATCGGTGACCGGTCGCACCATCGACACTGGCGTATGTGACCTGACCTGGATGGTCAACTAACAGGGCCATGCAATAATATTATTTCTAAATTTGAAATGTCAAAGACGGAGCTACGTCATGCCGTCTACTACGTATTTATATCTGGCCAAGAATGGAAGTTGGTGCTGGTTCAGCTGATCCCCGGGCCTGAGATAGGGTGGATGCTTCTGCTGCGCTGAGAACGTACGTTCTGACTTCTTGCTAGCTTTAGTCACGTTATTTCATCCAAGACACTCGTAGCCTCTGCTCGAAGACAAGGATTTGCGGCTGTACCTCTCGTGCCCGTGCAGGTCGTCGGTCACGTGGTTTCGTCGTGCTCGCACAGGTAGACGTGTGGGTTCGGCCGTCGGTCACGTGGTTACGTTTTCATGACACGCAACCTACGTGCCCCGGGGCCGGTCGGTCTTCCGGAGAAATGACATGGAAACAGGATACGGCGCGCTCAACGGTTGTGTGGCGTGAACTGGGCGCAAGAGCTGCGATACAGAACACCTTAAAACATTGCAATCTACGTCAGTTGGCAATTGTGCGGCGTGGTGCAGCTGTTGGGAGGTACGTGCGCAGTAATCATTACGGAACTTATTTCGGCGACCGTCCAATCATTTTCGACTAAAACCGATTGGCTTTCGGTGCTACTATGCCGACATTGGAAGCATGCCGACTTTGAGGTGCTCTGCTCAATACGGAGTACGCATCGGAAATCCGAACGAGTCGTGCCGAAATCGTGTGCGCTCATATATAAAATGCTTGGGAATTCCATCGTAATGTACGCCGTAATGATATGACACTGATGGGTGCCAACAGGTTCTAACGACAGCAGCGGGGGCACGAATGCTCTGCACGCCTTGATTCCCGCTCCTCTGCCTGTAGCCTTGATATCTAGCCTTTGTTCTCGCTCGTTCAGCATTCTCATACGCCCTTTGTTCTGGATTACACTGCTTGCAGATCAAAGCCTTCGTTGCCCAGAAATATACTCAATTTTCCGTTCGTTTGTACTATGTTGATATTCTTAACCCATCCAGAGGAAAGCGATGCCGGGGATCCACTCCTATATTTGTTTGATAGCAGATAAGTGAATTGACGTGGGGCTTTCATGTTTTGTTTATTTGTGCACGATGCAGTCAATTGGTTTTGGTCGACCGAGGTTTGTGTTGGTATTTGGCGGTCCGATAAGCTATAGTCATGACTCCTCTAACCTGTTAATTGAGATCGAGTGTGGCCAAAATGAGACATTCCGCTGTTCTGCCCAACGTTAACTGGGTGCAAGCACTGCATGTGTGGTCCATCACAGTGCAACAGCATCTTACACAGGCTTTTCAAGAAAAGAAAATACGTGGCCATCTGGGCATATTGCGAATAACAACAGCGTAATAGACGGCCACAAACCCATTACAATCATCAACACTGCCCCACATTGCCTGTCACGCATCTGTTGGAAGCATGCTACCGAGCAAGTCACTGAACAACTAACCAGTCACTGCCAGCTCGTACACCATATGACAGACGGCTACAATATGACAGACGGATACCATATCACAGACGGCTACCATTGCCTGTCACGCATCTGTTTGGAATTGAAATTGCTGACACCTATTCTCGACGAGCACCTGCCACTCAGAAACATCAAAATTCGGAACCCAACAGCACCACATGTCAGCGAAGTAACCAAACAGCTCATGCACCGGCGAAATGTAGCTTTGCACTTGCAAGCTAGAAGCACATGCAAAGTACTTAACAGACAGGTTCGCTCAGCTATTAGAGCTGACTGTAGGGACGAGATTAGCAGAAAGATAGCTCAGAAAGGCCCATCAGCTGAATGGCGTGCTATTAAGCCCATTATCGACACCAAAAAAGGCTCTCATAGAGTTCAACCTCAGGTCCTACATGAGCAGCTAAATCAATACTTTGTTAGTGTCGGACCTAAGGTATCAGCATAGGTCAAACGGCAGGCAAACATGCCTGAACACACACCCCTCAGTTGCCGGCTATCGCGCGTCTCTACCAGCTCCTATAAAGTATCACCCATATCCCTTGAACAGCTAACCAAAATTGTCATGGACATGAGGAGCACAAGTGCTTGCGGACCCGACGGGATCTGTATTAAGATTATCCAATTTCTGTTCCTTTTTATCGGAGAAGTGCTGCTCGACATTATAAACACTTGCCTGACTACAGCTGATATCCCCTCCACTTGGAAACAGTCATAGTAACTCCCATTCACAATCAGGAGATCTTTCGGATCCCTCTAATTTTAGGCCCGTCTCATTGGTTCCGGTTATCGCCAAAATCACAGAGAGGGTAGTGCAGAAACAACTCTATCACTATCTGAACTCAAACCACCTACTGGCCCAAACTCAGCACGGCTTCAGACCACGCCACTCTACGGAAACCGCTCTCATCTCAGTCACGGACAAAATGCTAGCAGCAATGGACCATTCGGAAGTAGCTCTCCTTTGCATTCTGAACCTCAGTAAATGCTTCGACGTAATAGATCACACCAAACTGCTCACTAAACTAGAACTCCATGGAATCGATACTGACTGGTTCAGGGCTTATCTGGGAGGTCACACGCAGGCTGTTAGCATCTCAGATCAACGCGGAAACAGGCATCTCTCCTCCTTTCTCTCAAACAACATAGGTGTTTTTTTAAGGCTCATCACTAGGTCCACTCCTCTATTGCATCTTTTCAAACGACCTCAGTTTGCACGTCCCGGTAGCCCACGTCACTCAGTTCGCAGACGACACCCAGTTCCTCATCTCCGGTCGCAAATCCGATCTCCCAAATCTGATAAATCAGAAGGAGACATGTCTGAACCAACTTTACGACTACTTCCTGGAAAACGGTTTGAAGGTAAACCCGACCAAAACTCAGCTTCTCACGTTCGGATCGCGTCAAAATCTTCGCAATATTACCCCGATACGAGTGTGCTTTAGGGACGCCGTGATAGATGAGAGTCATTCGTGTAGGAACCTTGGGGTGACATTTGATCGCCACATGTCGTGGGATTCCCATGTAGCTGTTGTGGTCCACAAGTGCACTGGATTCCTTCTGGCCCTGAGCCATCTGCGTCACCATCTGCCAACCAGTACCCTCTTCACTATAGTCAATAGCCTAGTTATATCCAATATCCGCTACTGCATATCTGTTTACGGGAACGGGTCGGCAGCAAACATCCACAGACTAGATAAGATAATTAACTTCGTCACTAGAGTCGTGTCAGGTCTACGGAAATTTGATCATATTTCTGATGCCCGTAACGAGTTGGGTCTCCTCACTGCAGCTGATCTGCATCTATTTCACAGCCTTACTTTGCTCCACAAGATCATTCTGACGGGTGAGCCAACGCACATTGCCGGTCAAATCACTGCAAACTCTACCCTGCGAAACCGTCATACGCGTGCAGACGACCACCTGCACCTGCCAGCCATAGATAGAGAGGCGGGCCGCAGGAGATTTCTCTATTCGTCTGTCTTCCACTATAACAAACTCCCTACTGAAACAAAAACATCGAGGCTGTCTAACTTCAAGAAACATGCACTAGCTTATCTCCACGAGCGACACTAGTCACACAAAAAAACCTGACAAAATGGATTTGTGTACACTATGAACTCACCTTCAGGCCATCGCTTTCCTGTCACTTCTATAAACTACTCGTTTATAGCTCGTGTTGCAAGCACGGTGTGTGTAGTGCAGATAGTGATATGGGTATTGTATTATGTTGGTGTATGAATGTTTGTTGCGCATCTGCTCCCACTATTGACCACAAATCTATCCTTTCTTTGTAAATATGTGTGAGTTATACCCAGACTGTCCATAACAGCCACTATACGTGGAGGGCATGTATCGTGAAATAAATAAATAAAAGCTTGCTACCGAGCAAGTTACTGAACAACGAACCAGTCCAGCTCCTGCATCATATGACAGACGGCTACAATATGACAGACGGCCACCACATGACAGACGGCTACCATATGAGAGACGGCTACAATATGACGGACGGCTACCATATGGCAGACGGCTACCATTTGACAGACGGTGGAGCTCCTGGTAGACAGAGATGGGCCGCTGAGCCGGCCGCGGACAAGGTGTGTGTGTCAAGGTCAATGGGCGGAGTTTATTTTGATTGAGCATGTGCAGAACAGATATCCGCTTAATGCACCAGCCTGTTCCCTCACGGTCCATCTTCCATGTCTGCTAGAAAACGTTCGAAGAAAAATAAACGTGGCAAATAAATCGATTTGACCTCGCTTATCACAGGAATGTGGAAACAATTATGGACTGCCTTCTCCTTTCTTTCTGCTTTTCTTCTCTTTAATCATAGTTTTGACATATAGGTTGGAACATCGTGGAAAACAAACACATCCACCGAATTCCGCATTCAATTTTGAGTAGAAAGGCCCCAACTGAAGTTGAAAGAGATGAATTCGACCTTTCGCATTGCTGGTGGAATTGAAAGTGTATATAAGAACAGCTGGTCCATTAATTGAAAGTGTATATAAGAACAGCTGGTCCATTGTGCGACGATTGCGGCACACACAAGTATGACCTTACAGCAGCCCTAGGGAATCACAGACTGGCAGGAAGCTATCAGATAGCTGGCAGAAAGCGAGGTTCTTATCCAAACTGCCACTTATCTGGCGTCTCGTAGCGCTCTGCGTAACGAAAAACAGAGTCAGTTTGGCTCGACAAGCAACATTCAGCCGACTGTATCCCCCCAGACTGGATCCGGGCCGCTGGCTTCAGCTTGTATTGTTGGGAGCACATCGTGACACAAATCGACAAGGCCCGGCATGAAGAATACGTATTTACGAGGACAAATGAACACAAACATAGCCGTTATGGCACCATGTAAAGCTGCGGAGAATGAAGCAACCGCGAAGTGGCGATGAACGCCAAGAACCCTAGCGATACGAAGCACAACGACAGCATAGTGATACGCAAGCGCAATGCAGCTGACCTATCACGTCATATTGGCGACATGGATTGTCTGGGGTGAAGCTCACCCGTTACACCATATTGACGATTGTATTGCCCACCTGCTACATCATATTGAACATATTGAATATACATCATATCGCCATCGAACATCGACTGGAGAGGAGAGGAGACCAGAAGGATTATGACGATTAAGCTCCCACAAAACACAGGCACAGCCAACGGCGGCATCACGGACTTTTGAAGAGGGGAACATGATCGCTTCTCGGACCAATCTTTCCATAGAGCACCAATAGGCGCAATGCTCAACTTCACGATATCGGGGAGGACCGCTCCCTTCTTGTCACCGCGCATGGGCGCAGCGCTGAGCTCAGCAAATCTGGGAAGACGAGCCATACCTTTGATGCGAAATTGATGATGCGCTTATGGAGGCTCATCGGTGGTTCGCCTCAAGTCGCTCGAGGATACACATGACAATCGTTGATATGGGATCGTATCGCATGGCATGACAGACCGAAAGCTCGCCCCGGGCCTCTCTCTTGTTTTAATGGGAAATAACCCCACGTCCATCGGCTAACGCCTAATTTATCAGCGTCATCATGGGCAACTATCTTCCTTTCGCTACACGTGTTCTCCGCTTCGGCGATGTTGCTTTATCTTGGCTGATCTTTCAAACTGTCAAGCAAACTATCAGAAGACGTCGAATAGTTGATTGTTCGGACCCAGATCTATCCACATTTTATCTCGCACTATAGTTGGTGTGGGCTGCAGTGAAAACTGAGCATCAACGTATACAAAAGGCAATTAATCATGTTATAAGTGTGTTTCGTTCTCCGCTGTTCTGACGTTTCAATGTCAAGCAAATGTAATTTCAGTTAATGTGGCCACAGTTTGACAAGCTGGTCCAAGAGACCGAGTAGAGTTTTCCGCTTCATCCAACAAGAACCATTCCTGGGATCGATTTATGACAAACAAACATCCTTTTAATAGCGCTATTAAAAAGATAGTGTTCAGTAATAAATGTATACGGCTCTGCAAGTTTCCATTAACTTGGTCGTTCCGTTAGATCAGAAAATGTAAGAAGAAAGCAACTTTACACTGTGGCTCCATTTCAATTTCAAGTATGGTAGTATCCATTGTGACATAGCAGCATTCTTCACATCATTCACCCGGTGACTGCTTGCTACGGTATAACTACAAGTGCGTAATCTACCCGGCGACTGCTTCAATTTTCTGCCCCAAAATCAGCAACAATGATATTTGGCAAAACCACTGAATGACCAGACCCAGAAACACCGCTTCACTTCGGGACAAATAACATACAATTCATCAAATCAATCAAATTTATGGGTGCTTTTTTAGATCGTAGGATTTTTCGACACATAAAGCACGTCCAGATGAAATGTTTTCCCCGAATAAATTTATGTAGTATTACTTCTTCTTCATTTAGAGCTGATCGTCACCAACTTTTACGACTGCACAGCTCCTTAGTTCTACCCAAGGCTATAGAACACCAGGTAGAACGCTCCGCTTCCCAAAAAGGGAGACGCTTGAGAGGACCATCAATTCTATCAACTTGAGCCGACCAATCAGCGTTTGACGACCTCCGCCGATCGTGGCAATAGTAAAGGCTGTAGGGAAAAACTTGCGGAAGCTATTATTCATATGTTATTCCATTTTTTTCGTGCTAATTTTCTACAAAGACATTCTTGCTACTTTAATCTTGGTCTTTAATACTACTCTATCACAATGTCACCGCTGACGGAAACAAATTTGGTATTCGTGTGAATGTCACCGATTTCGCCGCACTAAAGACAAAATGTGTTTGTTTACCATTGTCACGACCGACGGAGGTCGTCAAACGCTGATTGGTCGGCTCAAGCGTCTCCCTTTTTTGATTGGACTACAATGCTGGAGCGCACCCCCCTGGTTCTACCAATCGTAGAATATGTCTCAGTAGTTTGCTGGTGCAAGTGCCTCCGCCTTGAAAATTTTGAACACTATTCAGGATAAATTTATCCGGATAGCACTCGGTGCAATGACTACTTCTCCCATCATTTCGTTGCAAACCGAAACAGGAATCCCTCCATTAGCTTTCAGACGAATGCAACAGACATTTATGTATACCTCGAAAATTCAATTTCACGAAAACCATCCCACACACACGTCTTTGCACGTTCTCCCAGGCTTACATCAGGATTATCTCGGTCCAGTGGACAAATGAACAGGCCTCACTAAAGCTTCTCTGATCAAAACATTTTCTGCACAATTTCATTTCACTATCCCATCCATTAAAAAAAAATCCTCGCATTACTCCACCATGGCAGATGGCCGAACGACACATGTTTTTATCTGACCACCACTCCAAATTCACAGCTTTATCCAGAATATGTCACACAAAAATTTCCATCAATTTATGTCTCATTATCGTCATGTTATTTTTCTTCCTACTGACGGATCGAAGGATGCCAACACCACAGGAAACGCTATTGTTTCGTGGACACACAAACAGCAACCTCGTTTACCGGACGAAACCTCAATTTTCATCGTCGAATTACATGCCCCCTCATCGTCCCCCGTTATATTCGTAATCGTTTCCTCTGCCACCCCATGTGACACGTCGACATTTGTTCGGAGTCCCAATCTGTTCTACAATCCCTTTCTTCCAGTGGCGTCGCCACGAAATTCTTCCAGGAGGGCAATATTGATAGGGGGCCTCCTGCTCCCGAAAGGGGGCCTCCACTGTGTTAGGGCCTCCTATTGCTTTTTTAGGCTCTTAGTATGGGTCTAGAATGGGGAACATGGCTTCATATTGATGTCTTGTTTGTTCTTGGCATGGTGCATCATTTACGCAAAGCGCAATAGCAAGAATCTTTTTATTCCGCTGAGAACTGAGCCATACCAGGGTATAAATAAGCAAACGCACTGGCGGATCTAGCCCACCGGTTGGGGGGGCAACTTTCGGTTTTCGGCGTCAGCACCCCCCCACTCCCCTCCCCCTAGTGGCGTATTTAGGAATTGCATCAGAGGAGGGGTCGAAGGGATTTGGAGGGTGCCCATTCTCCCACTATTTTGGGTTAAAAGCATCGGATTTCTACCACTATTTGTCAAATGGACCCATTTTTTACAATAATAATTAATGACAACACAATTTCCTGTGTAGGGGCCCCAGCCTACCTCCACCGCTTCTAAGTTACGGGATTTGTGTTCTTGTTTACCAAAACGTTCATGTTCACGTTCAACGTCTTGTACCACGTCAACGTTCGTGCACGTGTACACACTGGCAGATCCGATTTTGTCAACTCTTGCTGTAAGCAGAACTTGAGCAGCATAGAACCCTCGATGTGTGTCAGAATGTACTATGCTACCATATTGGCTTCCAAACAATTGTATAAATACCTTTAAAATTGGAGATACTTTCATCCAGACGATATTTTTTTTACCTCTGCAAAGGTTACTGCATTTTCATTCAGTTTACTTCCGTTGGTTTCGGGGGCCAAAAGACCCCTTTAAGCGCTTCGGGGGGCCATGGCCGGAATGCCCCCCCCCTGGATCCGCTAGTGAATGTAGCCTGTCTCTTCATCTTAGCAACCCCAACACCAACATACGAAATATGCTGCTCAACTGGGATCAACTGGTCACTCGCACAAAACATCCTGTTCAAATTCCGCTTTCGAAATCTGGCTCACTGGGTCCGCTTTCCCGTTACTGGCTAAACAAACTTCATGAACCTATCTGACGAATGAATAATGAAACTGCTGATTTCGTCATCTCTTGCTGTAAGCAGAACTTCAACAGCATAGAACCCTCGATGCGTCAGAATCTACTATGCTACCATATTGGACTTCCAAACAATCATAACAAAATACCTTTAAAATTGGAGATTATTTAACCCGGAAAGCTATTTTTTAACCTCAGCAAAGGTTACTGCATTTTAATTTAGTTTACTTTTATTGGTTTGGGGGGGGGGCAAAAGACACTATGGCCCCCCCTTTGAAGCGCTTGGGGGGGGCATGGCCGGAATGCCCCCCTGGATCCGCTAGTGCCAGTGACGTACCTATATTTGCGTCAAGGGGAGGGGGGCAAACGTATTTGGAGCGGTCCACCTACTCAATAAAAGTATTCCGATTTCGACCACTATGTTGTCAAAGGTGACCTTTTTATATAAAATAATTAGTGACCAACTAAATTATCCTGTCGAGGGGCCTAATCTACCACTATCGTTTCTGATTCGTCGGATTTCAACCCTGGCTCCCCCATCCTGTTCGAATGTATTCTTTTGGTATCCCTTGATAAGTCACCTTGCACTGCTGAAATTACACCTACACAGATCACTTTAAAATGTAAAATTTACCAATTTCAGACATTCCAGTTCATAGTGCCCGGTCGCCACGACGCCAACGTTAGTGCATGTGCACACCCATCTTGCGCATTCGGCGCATTCGCCACACTTCGTGCGATGCTACGGATTCTGCTGGGCCTCCTACGCTTTGCTAATTGCTGCCACATGACAGACTTGCGCCTTATCTGACGTGATGAAATGCTTTGTATGGGCGTTCGCTGCGAAAATTCGATTAATTAAACTCGATCATTAGTTCCCCATGTCTCATATTTTATGATGAAGACATGCGGATACCCGCTGAGCTTTGATGCACCTCATATCTTTGATTAAACATGCTTCCAGGTTGGCTACCGAACCGAGGCCCTGCCTGAGAGTACTTCTTTGGACCCGTTTCGTATTTCTTCGCCTACGGATTTGTCTTAGGGCTCCAATCCATTTTTGTTCGAGGCCCAATGCATTTTAGAAACCCCCGCTCGTTTTAGGGTTTGTTGCTTCTTTGTGCACCGATGATTTTTCTTAGTTGTCGGGGCGCTTTCAATGATCTCAATGTATTTATTTAGTGCCCGGTATTTTTGTTCGTTCTGGGACCATGTTGCTTATTGCGACCCCAGCCTCTTTTCAGGCCCTTGTGCGGTCGCATGGCCCCTGTGTGCCTTGAGAGCTTGCGTTGTTTTTGTGTGCTTTTTTTTAGAGTTCCCGCTATATTTATTTATGGCTGCAACGCATGTTTTAGGGCCCTGTCGCTTTTTGCGAGACTGCGCTTTGGAGGGCCAGTTACATTTTCGGTCCCCGTTGTGCTCTTAGGGTCCCGCTGTGTTTATGTGGGGCTTCTGATGCACATTTGTGGGGCCCAGTACGATTTTGGGTCTCTGGTGCGATATTTCTGGGTCTTAGCGCAACTTATCGCGCCCAGGCGCGTGGTTCCGGGGACCCAACGCCAGTTATCTGGGGTCAACGCGATTTTTGTGGACTTCTTCTGAATTTTCTTTAAATTCCGAATCTAGGTCTCATTTTCCGAGTCCCTGGCGCCATGTTTTTCCATCTCACCTCGATTTTCTTCGAGCTCCGGTATGTTTTTCGATGCCGTACGCGATTTTTCAAGGCATCTGATGATATGTTCGCTGCTCCGGAACCATTTTCCTGACCCGGACTTTTTTGGGAATCCCTCCTTATTTTGGAGGGCTCCGGCTTTCTTTTTCTGATACTGATGCGACTTTGGGGGTCACACGGTGCTTATGTGGAGCCCTAGACGCCAATTGTTCGCGGCCCCGACGTGAATTTTTGATGCCCAGACCAAATTTGTGGTACTACCGATGGGAATTATGGGTCCGAGCGCGATATTTGGTGGGACCGGTTCGAGTTTGCGCGGCGCGTTGTACTTAGCTGTGGCCCCAACGCGATCTTGGCGGTTCCTGTTGCAGATTTTCGGGCCTCGGAGCGAGTTTTCTGGGGCCCGACGTATTTACTTTGAGCCCCTACGCGAATTCTGGTGGACCGACGCGAATTTTTGTGGTCCCAGCGCGACTTTTGGGGGCCTCGGCTCTATTCTTGGGAGCATATCCCTCTTAGGAGGGAGGGGCCATTTGCCCCTTTGATATGTCACTGCGGCCACCAAAGGAGTTCTATTTTTTCTATAGGTCCTTATGTGATATTTTTGGGTCCTGGTACGATTCTTCGGTCTCCAGGTGCGATTTTTTTCGGTACCTTGACAAGTTTTTTTCCAGTGCCCAACGGGTTTTGCGGGGACTTTGACCCGATTTTTTTGGGCGCAGAGTGACATTCCGGTTGATAATTGATTTTTGGGGCAGCAGCAACCTTTGGGGTCCAGGCGCGACTTTTTTGGTCCCCCAGTGAGATTTTCGAAGGCTGCGACGCGACTTTTTTAGTCCAATGTAATCTTTTGTGTCCCGACGTCATTTGCTTGGATCCCTAGCGCGAGTTTTAGCGACCTCGACACTGTAGGTGTCCAATACGTTTTGGATGCTTTTGGTGTCATTGTTTGGGGCCCAAGAGTGATTATCCATGTCCGGATTGTTTTTCGTGGTATCTGATGACATGCTCGGTGCTCCAGAACCATTGTCCTGACCCGGACTTTTTTGCAATCCCTCCTGATTTTGGAGGGCTCCGGCTTGATTTTTCGGATACCGATGGGACTTTCTGGGTCACACGGTGCCTATGTGGGGCCATAGACGCCAATTGTTGGCAGCCCCGACGTTAATTTGTGATGCCCAGACCAAATTTTTGGTACTACCGATGGGTCCGAGCGCGAAATTTTTGGTACTACCGAATTGTGGGTCCGAGCGCGAAATTTAGTGGGACCGGTTCGAGTTTGCGGGGCGCGTTGTACTTAGCTGTGACCCCAACGCGATCTTGGCGGTTCCTGTTGCAGATTTTCGTGCCTCGGAGCGAGTTTTCTGGGGCCCGCCGCATTTACTTCCAGCCCCTACGCGAATTCTGGTGGACCGACGCGAATTTTTGTGGCCCCAGCGCGACTTTCGGGGGCCTCGGCTCGATTCTTGGGAGCATATCCCTCTTAGGAGGGAGGGGACATTTGCCCCTTTGATATGCCACTGCGGCCACCGAATGAGTTTTTTGTTCAGCCGATGGCACCTTTCGGAATATAAAAGCCCTCCGGGTAATTTTTGTCGGAACTGTTCTTAATTTTCCGGTGCTGGGGTCCATTCGATCGAGTCTCGGTGTGAACTTTTCGACATCGAGTTCTATTTTTTTAAAGGTCTTGATGTGATATATTTGATGTGAGGCCTTCTTTGTAATCCAGGGGGCCTCCTTGATAATCCTGTGGGCCTCCTTTGCAATCATGGAGGCCTCCTTGACAATCATGTGGGCCTCCTTTGCAATCCTGGGGGCCTCCTTTGTAATCCTGTGGGCTTCCTTTGCAATCCTGGGGGCCTCCTTTGCAATCATGAGGTTCTCCTTTGTAATCACGGGAGCCTCTTTTGCAATCCTGGGGGCTTCCTTTGCAATCCTGGAGGCCTCCTTTGCGATCCTGGGGTCTCCTTTGCTATCCTGGGGCCTCCTTTGCAATCCTGTGGGCCTCCTTTGCAATCCTGGGGCCTCCTTGATAATCCTGTGGGCCTCCTTTGCAATCCTGGTGCCTCCTTTGTAATCCTGTGGGCCTCCTTTGCAACCATGGGGCCTCCTTTGTAATCCTGTGGGCCTTTGCAATCATGGGGGCCTCCTTTGCAATCATGGGGGCCTCCTTTGTAATCACGGGAGCCTCCTTTGCAATCCTGGGGGCCTCCTTTGCAATCCTGGAAGCCTCCTTTGCGATCCTGGGGGCCTCCTTTGCAATCATGAGGGCCTCCTTTGCAATACTGGAGTCCTCTGCAATCCTTGGGGCCTCCTTTGCAATCCTGGGGCCTCCTTTGCAATCATGAGGGCTTCTTTTGCAATCATGAGGGCCTCCTTTGTAATCCTGGAGTCTTTTGCAATCCTTGGGGCCTCCCTTGCAATCTTGGGGGGCCTCCTTTGCAATCCTGGGGGCCTCCTTTGCAATCCTGGGGACCTCTTTGCAATCATGGTGGCCACCTTTGCAATCCTGGGGGCTTCCTTTGCAATCATGGGGGCCTCCTTTGCAATCATGGGGGCCTCCTTTGCAATCCCGGCGGCCTCCATTGCAATCATGGGGCATCCTTTGTAATCACAGGGCCTCCTTTGCAATCCTGTGGGCCTCCTTTGCAATCCTGGGGCCTCCTTTGCAATCCCAAGTGCCTCCTTTGCAATCCTGGGGGCCTCCTTTACAATCCTGGGGCCTCCTTTGCAATCCTGGGGGGGCTCCTTCGCTAGCCTGGAGGCATTCTTCGCAATCCTGGGGGTCTCCTTTGGAGTCCTGGGGCCTCCTTTGCAATCATGGGGGCCTCATTTGCAATCCTGGAGTCCTTTGCAATCCTGGGGGCCTCCTTTGCAATCCTGGGGGCCTCCTTTGTAATCCTGGGGGCCTCCTTCGCAATCCTGGGGGCCTCCTTTGCAATCCTGGGGGCCTCCTTTGCAATAATGGGGCCTCCTTTGCAATCCTGTGGGCCTCCTTTGCAATCCTGGGGGCCTCCATCGCAATCCTGGGGGCCTCCTTTGCAATCATGGGGCCTCCTTTGCAATCCTGGGGGCCTCCTTCGCTAGCCTGGAGGCATCCTTCACAATCCTGGGATCTACTTTGCAATCATGGGGCCTCCTTTGCAGTCATGGAGGCCTCCTTTGCAATCCTGGAGTCCTTTGCAATCCTGGGGGCCTCCTTTGCAATCCTGGGGGCCTCCTTTGTAATCCTGGGGGCCTCCTTCGCAATCCTGGGGGCCTCCTTTGCAATCCTGGGGGCCTCCTTTGCAATCCTGGGGGCCTCCATCGCAATCCTGGGGCCTCCTTTGCAATCATGGGGCCTCCTTTGCAATCCTGGGGCCTCCTTCGCTAGCCTGGAGGCATCCTTCGCTAGCCTGGAGGCATCCTTCACAATCCTGGGGTCTACTTTGCAATCATGGGGCCTCCTTTGCAATCATGGGGGCCTCCTTTGCAATCCTGAGGGCCTCCTTTGCGATCCTGGATACCTTTGCAATCCTGGGGGCCTCCTTTGCAATCGTGGGGGCCTCCTTTGTAATCCTGGAGGCCTCCTTTGCAATCCTGGAGGCCTCCTTTCCAATCCTGGGGGCCTCCTTTGCAATCCTGGTGGCCTCCTTTGCAATCCTGGGGGCCTCCTTTGCAATCATGGGGGCCTCCTTTGCAATCATGGGGGCCTCCTTTGCAATCATGAGGGCTTCCTTTGCAATCATGAGGGCCTCCTTTGTAATCCTGGAGTGTTTAGCAATCCTTGGGGCCTCCCTTGCAATCCTGGGGGCCTCTTTGCAATCCTGGTGGCCTCCTTTGCAATCCTGGGGGCCTCCTTTGCAATCCTGGGGGCCTCCTTCGCAATCCTGGGGGCCTCCTTTGCAATCCTGGGGGCCTCCATTGCAATCATGGGGGCCTCCTTTGTAATCACTGGGGCCTCCTTTGCAATCCTGGGGGCCTCCTTTGCAATCCTGGGGCCTCCTTTGCAATCCTGTGGGCCTCCTTTGCAATCCTGGGGCCTCCTTTGCAATCCTGAGGGCCTCCTTTGCAATCCTGGGGGCCTCCTTTGCAATCCTGGGGGGCCTCCTTCGCTAGCCTGGAGGCATCCTTCGGAATCCTGGGGGTCTCCTTTGCAATCCTGGGGCCTCCTTTGCAATCATGGGGGCTTCCGTCGTAATCACGGGGGTCTCCTTTGCAATCCTGGGGGCCTCCTTTGCAATCCTGGAGGCCTCCTTTGCAATCCTGTGGGTCTCCTTTACAATCATGGGGGCCTCCTTTGTAATCACGGGGGCCTCCTTTTCAATCCTGGGGGCCTCCTTTGCATTCCTGGTGGCCTCCGTGCCAATTGTTGGCACTCTCTTGATTTCTGGGGCCTGCTATCTTCCCCTGGGTGACTCCTTCTTCGAATTAGGGGCCTCCTCTCACGTCTTGGAGGCCTCCTCTCATGTCTCGTCGGCCTCCTTGCTCACTTTTTTCCTGTGCATTTCCGGATAGGGGCCTCCTCAAATTTCAGGGGGGGCGGCGCCCCCAGTCTCACGACAGGGGGGAGACCGCCCCACTGCCCCCCTCCGGTGGCGACGCCCTTGCTTTCTTCATTTTATTTTTGCATCATTCCCATATTTCATCGATGAAACACTTAAACACTTCATCTGATGGGCATGAAGATCCGTTTCCTGTGGGTGCCCAGTCACTGCGATATGCCTGATGACGAAGAAGCGTGCCACCTAGCTAAAACCTCATCACAACTACCCAACATCACAGACGTTCCACAACATTTTGAAGGCATCAAATTATCAATACAACAGAGCATTCGACATTTCTGGAGCCAACAATGGACTCAGCACGCAAGCCATGCACAATTACGACTCATCAAACCTGTTGTCGAACCATGGACATCATCCTTTCAAACGAACCAAAACGAGGAATAGGTCCTATCGCGGTTACGATAGGTTTCGTATAGGCCATGCTTTTCTTACCCGTCGATTTATATGCATTGCTTCACCTCGGCCTTCACGCCCATCATGTAATGCTCATCCTACAGTCACACAAATCCTCCTTTATTGCCAGAAATTCCACGGCCCTCGAAAAACACTGGCCAACTACCGCCGAGCACACAACATTTCCTTTTCTCTATCCACACTTTTGGGTGATGAAAACCCAATTCTCATTAAACTACTTTTCGTTTTTCTCTGAAAAGTCAATCTGTTGCAGGACTTAGAAACTGAATTGAACACTATCACACTTTTCATGGCACGAAATTGTCTGAGGAGGCTAAAGTGTCTAACTCAACCACACAAAGCAAAACAAAACAAGACCTAGCTTGACCCCAAATGGCACTTCATCGATTAGATGTCGCCTCGTGGTTAACGTGATGAAAATGATTCTGGCGTCTATTTCGATCACAGCAAAAACATAAAATATTGTGTTCGTGTCCTGTGTCGAAAATCGTCTATATGGGGTTCACAATTTGACCTCTGTTGCCCCTTACTAATTTGTTGACATGCAACAAATCACGCATGGTTACCATTCCACAGTAATGCGGAACATTATCGTGACCATCTGAAACACGTATCTGCTACTGTTTTAGACAGGCAACGATTAAATGAGAAACATTGGAATATGATCGGTGGAAATTAAAGGAAAATATCAATTTCTTCCTCATAGCGGATGATAGGAAGCGATCGCATTTCCGATGATAATTGTTCCTCCCAATTGGAGCAATTCAAAGAAACGCAAACTAGCTTTAGCCCCACATTTATTGCATTGACAGCATGCAAGGTTCCAGAGTGATTCGAGACAAGCCGAGCCGTCTTAGCGATAGTAAGAAAAACAATTCCGGGCAGATGGAACACTGAAGGTATTAACCCGCGCACGTCCGGGGGGGGGGGGCAGATATCTGGCGCCCCCTGCGGTTTTTCCTACTTTGCCGCCATACTAATCGGGTTAGCAAGGCCAAACCTCGCATGGCTGCTCATTGGTCTTTTCCGCATATCCTCAGAAATTTTTGACCCTGGGTCATCTTAAGTCAGGTCACCAGGTCAGGCGAAGTGACCTAACGTCCCTCCGAGTTCTAGGTGGCATCACTCCCACAATAATTGGGCGATTAATTTCAAACTTATATCACGTCATGATCTTATCGGGGTCTATAATATGTATATCACGTTTTTTTCGTAGCGTTGACCTGAGGTCAGGTCGTGGCCATGGCTATGTAAAAATATACAAATGTTTCCTGGTTACATATTTGCTCTCGGAATGACCTCCAACCGTTATGGCGTGTAGTTGGAAGCTATTCGCAATGCTATTGCTGACATTTTTGCTCAGTGGCCCCACCAAGGTCAGCTGAGGTCACCTGAAATCACTAGCACATGTCTGCGCATTGTATCGCAATGCATTGAGCTAGAAGGCTGAAATTACCGTCATTGTGCTTGTATCACCAAGACGTGTCGATTGATATATTACATGACCTCCCTACTCTACCTCATGACCTTGACCTGAGGTCATCGTTTCGGTGACCCATCTGTTGACCTGACCTTAAATTACACAGCGTATGTCGATAGCACATTTCAAGGGCTGTCGAATAGCACTTGCAGTTTGTCTCTATCTGTTACAGGTCCTGAGATATGTGCCAATATCTGAGGGTCCCACCCGATCTGGTCGAATTTGACATATGATGACCCAGTGACCTAAATATTGACCTGAGCGAGAAAATGACCGACATACTTTCGATAGAGCTTGTCACCAGCTATCCAACGCCGTTTTTCGTTTGTCGCTACCTAGCATAGTTCTCGAGATCTTAGGGGGGCAGACATCTCGACCCAATTTTGGCAAAACCTAGCAACTGACAAATCAGTCAAACTGAGAAAAACGCGAAAAACTAAATGGGTCTGGGAATAAGGTATGGAAGCTGATCACAGCTAGGTTTTGGTTTCATGGAAACATTAGACCCCTTGAAATTGTAAGGAACATGAATTAACACTCGGAAGACCTTAACTTCATGGGGAAAATGCACTTAAAGGATTTTGTCAAGTAGATTTGTGAAGGTAAAAGCTAGCATCTGTTGCTTACTGTGTTTTACCTGAACAGATATTATTTTAACAGCTAGATATGTGAAGGAAAAAAGCTAGCATAGTTACTTACTGTGTTTTACCTGAACAGAGATGGAGTAGCATAGATGATGCGCTAATGTAGATATGGAATATAGTATGTGCATAATGTGCATAATAAGTTGTGGCTGGGGCACACTCAGGGAGGAAGTGCAATCCGACCATGTCCCCAGGGCGAATAGGGGAAGTGGAAGGTTTTTTGACCTGCCCTGCCTATATATTCAAACATGATTTCCATAATAAAGAATTCAGATGCGAAATTTGTCAGGATAATTGTCACTTGTAAAGATTTTGACCACTTTGTGGCACACTTGATTCCAAAAAACAAATTTATGCTGAAAATCATCCATCCAACACCACTGAACTGAACCGTATCCCATCCTCTATCGTGATGCACAGAAATTATGTATGACATGCATTCATTTTTTAATGAATAAAATACAGGTGATACAGATCTGAAATGTATTTTCTAGACATATGTTTGACAACGGACACATCACGATTCACGTCCTACCTACTCCACATTATGGACCAGATAGGTATGGACAGATGAGGTGGGGGGGGGGGTCGACCTGGTTTGACAACGGACACACCACGTCCTACCTACTCCACATTATGGACTAGGTCCGCTGCTGCCTCATCTATCGGCATGTTCAGCCAAAACCGTGTTTTGACTGGTGCCACACCAGATGATGTAAGTAGTTTAATGATACCAGCCTTCTTTGATGGCAAGATGCCGCGGGGTTGGCTCAGGCCTTCCTCTGCCATATCTTGAAGCTGAAACTTCGGTCTGAGGAAGTCAACCTCTTGTGGCTCCTCGCCGTAAGAGGTCCGATACTGCATGCTCCGTGACCCCTTTTTGAACTGAACCTCCACCAGGCACTGCAGCTTAGGCACATGAACAGTCTTGGTGTTCCGAGCCCTTGCACCAGATCTGTAGTTTTTGAAGTCCGATTGATGGAGTTGCAGGACCTTTATCTTCTTCCCAGATTCTTCAATGAGTTGAGACATGTCATCAAAGGTAATAACCTCTCCGATCCTCTTCAGGCGCCTACCGATCGCCCCATGGACACTGTCTGCCTTCATAAAGGTATGCCCTTTCTCTAGATACCGTAAGTTGACTGCCTGTGGGCCCCACTCTGCATTAACACACGACACCAGCACAGTGTACAACACCCAGTTTTTGTTTTGTCCTGAGCAGTTGTCGCACCAGAACGTTACCTTCTTGGCCCCACTTAACTCTATACACTTAACAAACGCTGCAGCCACATCTGCTGCTGTTCGTCCTGTCACACCTTCGTGCCACAGGACACAGAGGTCTCGCATATCCCCGTTCATGCAAGCAAATGTCTCGTTAAACATAACGAGCCGGCTGATAAAGAAATGATTCTTAGTCGTCATTTTTGGGAGGAGCAAAACTTTCTGCATATCGGCTGCAAAGGCCACTTCCCCATCTTCAAGATTATCTAATGTGGCCCTATATGCAGCCCTTGCTGAAGAAGCCTTTTCTAAATGCGCCCTTCCGTTGATGCATAATTCACATTCTTTGATGTGTGAACTTTGTTGTGATGTCGTCGCCTCGACTTCGGCGCCACCAGGTGCAGGAGGGGCGGTAGGACCGGTGATATGATCTGCGGCGGATGGCTGACTCTGCCGGACGAACGTTAATGTTTAACATAAAACTTCGTGATTCTCCCCGGAAATTAACAGAATTGATCAAAATTTCATTTCTTTTGATAAATTCAAAGACTTATTTCTAGACTCCACAATAGGACAGGAGTGACTCTTCTGCAAGCAATTCGGTGGGTAGTAAGAAGATAGGTAGGTACTGACCAAATTAATTTGGATCACCAACCTGAGGTTCGGGCCTCGTAGTCCTCGTTATGGCGAACTGGGAACTGGCCGCCTCGACCTCGGCACCACCAGGACCAGGAGCGGGAGGTGCAGTAGGACCGCGGCTGAGATCTGGGACGGACGGCTCGCTCTGCCCAACAAACAACAAACATTAATGTTTGACATTGAACTTCAAAATTGAACCATTTTTTTTTTATTTTGTGGATATAGAAGACTTACTTCCAGACCACACAATAGAAGGACCGGAGTGATACTTCTGCAAGCAATTCGGTGTGTAGTAAGAAGATAAGTAGGTACTGACCAAATGAATTTTGGATCACCAACCTGAGGCTCGGGCCTCGTGGTCCTCGTTATGGCGAACTGGGAACTGGCTGCCTCGACCTCGGCACCACCAGGACCAGGAGCAGGAGGGGTAGTAGGACCGCGGCTGAGATCTGCGACGGACGGTTCGCTCTGCCCGACAAACGTTAATGTTTGACATTGAACTTCAAAATTGAAGAAAAAAAATTATTTTGTGAAAATAGAAGACTTACTTCTAGACTACACAATAGAAGGACAGGATTGCTACTTCTGCAAGCAATTCAGTGGGTAGTAAGAAGATAAGTAGGTACTGACGAAATGAATTTTGGATCACCAACCTGAGGTTCGGGCCTCATAGTCCTCGTTATGGCGAACTGGGAACTGGCCGCCTCGACCTCGGCACCACCAGGACCAGGAGCGGGAGGTGCAGTAGGACCGCGGCTGGGATCTGCGACGGACGGCTCGCTCTGCCCGACAAGTGTTAATGTTGGACATTGAGCTTCAAAATTGAACCATTGTTGTTTTTTTGTGAAAATAGAAGACTTACTTCTGGACTACACCATAGAAGGACAGCAGTGATACTTCTGCAAGCAATTCGGTGGGTAGCAAGAAGATAATTAGGTACTGACCAAATGAATTTTGGATCACCAACCTGAGGTTCGGGCCTCGTAGTCCTCGTTATGGCGAACTGGGAACTGGCCGCCTCGACCTCGGCACCACCAGGACCAGGAGCAGGAGGGGCAGTAGGACCGCGGCTGGGATCTGGGACGGACGGCTCGCTCTGCCCGACAAACGTTAATGTTTGACATTGAACTTCAAAATTGAACCATTTTTATTTTATTTTGTGATAATAGAAGACTTTCTTCTAGACTACACAATAGAAGGACAGCAGTGATACTTCTGCAAGCAATTCAGTGGGCAGTAAGAAGATAAGTAGGTACTGATCAAATGAATTTTGGATCACCAACCTGAGGTTCGGGCCTCGTAGTTCTCGCTATGGCGAACTGGGAACTGGCCGCCTCGACATCGGCACCACCAGGACCAGGAGCAGGAGGGGCAGTAGGACCGCGGCTGGGATCTGCAACGGACGGCTCGCTCTGCCCGACAAATGTTAATGTTGGACATTGGGCTTCAAAATTGAGCCATTTTAATTTTGTTTTTGAAAATAGAAGACTTACTTCTAGACTACACAATAGAAGGACAGGATTGCTACTTCTGCAAGCAATTCAGTGGGTAGTAAGAAGATAAGTAGGTACTGACCAAATTAATTTTGGATCACCAACCTGAGGTTCGGGCCTCGTAGTCCTCGTTATGGCGAACTGGGAACTGGCCGCCTCGACAACGGCACCACCAGGACCAGGAGGGGCAGTAGGACCGGAGGTAGTGCCACCAGCACCCGCATTATTGTTATCCTTCAGATCGGCAAGAGACATGCCTAGTTGTGCCAGGTGGCTATTTAGATTCTTACAGACATCGCAGTCGTCTTGGGAAGGCTGCCCGAATGTAATCTTTTGATCATCAAAGACATTACGATATGTTGTATAGGCGACTGGTTTGTGTGTTTCATTATAGTCCTTCCACATATCCGTAACCGTCAGATACGCATCTAGGTACCTCCTGTGTGGTGCATGTTCCTGCCTATAGTGACTTGTTTGCGGGTGGAAATAATTGATGTGGTCTATGATAGGCTGTTTAGGTAACTTGTTTGACGGTTCATGAAGTCCTCGCCTGTCAACGACTTCTGGCATAACCACATCACCATCTGCACTTGTCTTGGCTTTCAAGAAGCTCGTGATCATGCCGTCAGTTTTCAGTCCCAAAGTATGCAGAAACATCGTTTTGCATACCTCAGCAGCTGTGCCTGCTTCTAGTTCTTGTGATGCCTTTGGAAGGTAATACTCCCTTGTATGTGCCCTTCGCTCCTGTTCTGAACTTGCCTCTGTCGTTCGCCTTTTCACAGGTGTTGTCCTGATGTTAGCAGCAAAAAACGCTCTTCTGCCATGAAATTCAGCCCTCCAGAAACGTTTGCGGATAGTTTCACGTTCTTCTTCGCTAAACTGTTGTCCACATTTTTTCCTGCATGAACATGGTGGGAGCAATGGATTTTTCCTTACATAGTGCACTGACTTACTTTGAGATGTTCGTCGTCTTTTAGTACTGCTAGGCAGGCCAGAACCTGTGCTATCCCCAGCACTTTCCAATCCTTCATCCAGTAGCATGTCATCACGTGCTGTAACTACCTCAACAGCTGCATCAACTACCTCAATATATGCCACATCCATATCATCAGCTGTGATATAAATCGCATCAGCTAACTGTTCCTCAACTACTCCATCATCAGCAGCAATGACATTAGCTAAATCATCTTCAGTTATGCCAGCAGCTACTGCTGCAGTCATGATCACATCATTGGCAGCAGCTACCACCTCCTCCTCGACCTCCAGCTGCAGCTGCTGCTCCTCCTGTTCTATAAAATCCAGCGCACTCCATGAGGAGTCCATTCTCCAATATATGGTATATGCTAGGAAAATATATGCTTGGCAGGGTAATTTCTGAATTTTTTTTTAGAATATCACATCAACAGATTTGCATGCAATAAGTTTGTTGGTGCTGTTCACTTGTCCTAACTGACAGGAAATTCCTAGCAAGTGACGTGTGTGACTGTTTAGTGGGGTTATAGGACACAAGAAACCATAAGGTGGAAAAACCTAGTATGTGCTCGTCAATATCACTTGCTACGTGTGGGGTTATACGACACAAGACACCGGAAGGTGGAAAAACCTAGTATGTGCTAGTCAATATCAATTGCTACGTTTCTCTTTTAAGTTGCGGTTTAGATTCGCTGAACCAGTTGGAAGCAAAACCTAGTATGTGCACGTGCAATGTTTTACCATAACATTCCTTGTTGACGATGTATTTGCAGCACAATGCAAAACCTAGTAAGTACCAACAGACCACATACTATGTTTTGCTTTGATAAGATTGCATTTTCAGGTGCAGATACTAGGTATTGCCGTGTCATATCTCGGGATTCAGTGCACATACTGAAATTCTGATACCACAGGAAGACGCGGCGTGTCCGAAAACCCCAGGTTCCGTATCTAACTCCATTTTGTTTATTTTGTCACTTACTAGGTTTTGCCAAAATTGGGCAGATTCTGCCCCCCCCGGACATGCGAAGTTGGCGCGGACCGCCGGACGTGCGAGTGTTAAGGTAGCAATCGGGAGCGTAAAATAACATGGTATCAGCGTTCATGAGGTCAGTAAACGATGCGACGCCTCGGGACACTCTCTTTGTCATCAGCTGAAAGAATCGTGTGTTGTCGATCCTGGCGAACCATGCCTTTCCAAGAACGACTCTTCTCTACCCACTTCAAAGATAACCTGGTTGAGAGGACCCTACACATCTCAGACAGGCTCCATGGAACAACGCGAGCAAAACTTGCATTAGCGGCTTTGGAATTATTTGCGATTGAAAGCATAAAATAAAGCTCCAAGAAGAATAATCGAGCAGCAGGCCAAGGATAATGGGTAAATAAGTTCATTCGAAGACACCATGATGTGTTACTAAATAATCCGAGAGGGTTATTTAGGTTTTATGTCAGTTAAAATAGGCATATTGTCATAATGTGTTGCTCTGTAAAGCTGTTGCTGAATGCTAGCAACACTAGCATTAAGCAACAGTACATGGTACGGTAGCATGTGCGGTTGTATGTATCACACATGCAAATATATGTCATCAATTGGTCTCCTGAGAATAGTTTCCTAACCAAATGCAACCGCACGTAGCCTGCCGATCCATACTCCGCCCTCCCAGGGTTATATCACAGACATTTGGAATGCATTTCTTTGAAAAAAATGAGTAAGATGTCCCCGGATATATCACCAGATGTGCACTTTACATGTACGTGGGTTCTCTATTGTCGTGACAGTTAATCATGAATGCATGTGGGCAGGACCAGAAAACAGCATCGGGATCCGCATGATGTTATCAACATTTTGCTATGCTTTTCTGATATGTTCTTGAAGTTGACTAATGCGTTCTAATTTTGTGAATGGCCTCAATATTAATCATCGTTCACCCCCATAAATTATGGTTTTTAGGGACAACACAAGAAGCATACTTTCATGTTAATATATGAATTGCAGTACGAACATATAAATGTAGTGTCAGGCTCGGTCCAGCCCGGACCCCGTCATCTATTTCAAATATGGGTCCTGCCCTACCCGTATTCAGACCCGGTCGTTGGGCCTACCCGGACCAATTCGAGCACTTGTCGAAGTCACGTCATGACCTCGTCTCAATGCGATTTTTGGATACGTATTGAAACATTTGTCCTACACCAAGCATACAAGATAAAGTCAAAGGTGAAATATGTGACATCGACAAATGGTCAAAGAAAAAATACATCATCAACAATTTGGCTTCAGGTCAGGTCTCTAGATCAAGTGAAGATTTCAGGTATAAAAATGTTTCTTTCCGTATTACTTTGCGACTTATCAATATCTGTGACAACCCAGGAAGATCTGTGATGGAAAACAGGTCCTCTAAACGCGTGCCCAGGTTCCAAGGCAATATTAAGTCACGTCACTGGGATATGACCTGAAACGTCCAGAAGGCACATTCATTCTTCCATATTTTCCGGACGCTAAAAACCGGATTATTACGAAGTAAGAGTGGCTACACTGCAGGGCAAGACTGCACAGCGAGGTCACTTCGGACGTGATCGGATCCAGAAATTGGCTATGCAATTTGGATATCTTCGAATCTTTTGTTGCATGATGAAAAGAAACATTCTCTGAATATTGCATTGACAATTTTCAGATGGTGGAAAGCATCGTTGTCTTTGATGGCCCTCATTGACTTTTTTTTCTGAATGCCATCTGTTTCCGGAATTGTTATAATTCATCAGTTCATCACATATTTCCAGGTGTTTCAGTTTGACGGGATCAATGACCTTGACTTTTGCGCCCGTAACCAGTGTTGGACTAGGTCTTCAATCTGCATGTCATGAATATTGAAACACGAAATCGTATTTGCCTTGCGACCAGGGACCGAAAACTACGGCGAAGACGGGTGACTGCAGTACTGCAGTCAACCGTCGGACATTGACCTATCTGATCTTAACTGGAAGGTCGACCAAGAGAGATAGAGAAAAAGGTACTGAACAACTATAAAAGTTGACGGATGTAGCTACACCGTGCTGTTTGCCGCATCTCTTTATTCCACTTAGAGCAGAAGTTAGTTGGGGGGTCAAATTGATCACCAGCACTGTGAGAGACAGAACATTTCCCGCACTGCGATGGTTAACATTGCGAATCACATTAACCAATAGCATTAAAACCACATCAAGCTAACATTTCAACATATTAAGAACCACCCGGGGAACTTAAGACGTCTTACTTCGAGAATGGGAAAACAGCAGAGCTGCACTGACAACCTAGCATAAGTGATGTAGTGTGTTACTAGTTACTGTCGTTAACTAGCATAGGGGTAGCACCGCTCCCGCCCCCTCCTGGACGGTGCTACACGCGTCTTCCTTTAACACAAAAGTGAAATGATTGCGAGATTGGCTGGTGTGAATGATTACTTAATACGGTATCCCTGATTTGATGGAAACTTGCGCTAAGCTTGTTGTTCACAATAAATATCATATGACCAAGAGTCTGTGTTGCAGATTTTTCGATGCATGCCAAAAATAAGGTGCCGGTGCTGCCTGCCGTACCATAATGTATACAATATGTAGCCTAATGTCTATAATGTGAACCGTAATGTATACAATGTGTACTATAATGTGTACAATGTTTACCCTAATGTGTATCATGTGTACCTGTAATGTGTAGCATCGTGCTTGTTGAGCTGCCAAGCACAATTTTAGTGTATTCTTTTACACCCACCAGCACAACTGTAATGTTGTAAACCATTAACCAATCGATGTAGCCATTGTGAAACGATCAGAAAGCTTATAAAGCTCTATTAATTTCTGACACCGGCCTCGTACAGAAAAGACGCGCAAGCAATTGGATTTCAGTTGAACATGAGCAAAATATAATATCCTAGATTTTAGCTTGCGTTTATGCTGGTTAGTTCATGCCTAAGCCTCACGCACATCTATCATGAGAACAACTTCAGGATGTTCTAGTTGGGACGCCAAATGACGAGAAGTCCGCCTGAGTAGAAGTAGCATCCGCGAGATGTGCCCGAGAACTGGTGGTACGACCAGCGTCACCAGCTGTTGTCTCTTTTGTATCGACTGATGCGCATCTCCGCGGACGCCCGACGTTGTCTCGCAACATCACACTGGGCTGTTGGGGCGGGGGGGGGAGGCCTTCCCGCTGGGAAATCACGCGCTGGTTTGTGCCTCCCAGCCCAGACGCCGACCTCTGCTAGAGCCGGATTAAAACGAGTCGCTGATGTGCTGTTTTGAATATTGAATGATTTATGGCAGGCGCACAGTTTGTAGCATGCCATACTCATGCATCATGGCCATATTCAAGCATGGCAAAGCCATACATGGCATCACCATGCTTCACACCCATGTTGTCTTTGCTGGGTTCTCAGTCGGAAGGAAGGGCTTTTGGTGTATTTATTTAGTGTCCGTGCACATCAGCCAACACAATGGACTGAGGATCGGTGTAAGGGTGTGTGTAGCCACGATAATATTCCTGCTGCACATTGCATTAGAAAGTTGACTCCGTTCATGGAGTATTATTTGTGTTTCTTGGTGGATTGGTAAGATTCCAAAAGCTTATGCTACAAACTCTTGTGGGACACATGCCACATCCATGATCAGAGAGTGAGCATCAGTATCTGCATCAGTAGCATCAGTAGCATGGCCATACAATTTTTGCCCATCCAAAAATCAAAATATTATTTATATTTTGAAATTTCAAAACTTTGAGTTTTCAATTTTCTTTAATTTATATTTTTCTAATGGGTAGAGCGGACCGAAAAACGTTGTTCGAAGTCAACTTGCTCTCATAAAAATGCTTACATTAGCCAGAATCTTCGATTTTAGCTCTAATGGGTAAATATACAACACGATTAAGTAATAAAACACGGCAAAAAATATAAAATTCCCCAGTGCGTTTTGTTTCGTCCCTAAAGATAAGCTAACGCTGAAAGTTTCATTAAAATATCTTTATCCGTTAAAGCGTGACGACTGGTTGAACTATTCCGGAGGTGACCTCACTTGACCTTGACCAACTTGTTGACTCTAGATGAGCTGACCTCAAAATTCTGATACAAAATTCCAAATTGATGTGGAAAAAGGTATGCCAAATTTCGGCGCACTGCCGTCCGCCGTTCTTTCACAATCCACGGAAAACCTTAGGGGGGGCGCCTATCAACCCCGCCGAGACGGCGCGGCTTAAAGAGTCTTGCCTTCAAATTGAACTTTGGAACGTCTAGTCTCATAGCAGTCGTGTAGTAGTATTCGTGGCGGGCTATACCAGCGCATGAAGCAGGACCGTTCTTTGATGGAAGACCGAAACAGTTCATTTAAATTAATTTACCAACAGGAGAGCTGTAAGGAGGCCAAGCGTGAGGGCTTTCAGAGGCCGAAGTGCACGTGCGGCTTAGTGTGTTTTTTTTTGTACGCTAGGGAACTAACAAATTTGACAAATTTTGAATCAAGGACACCATATTTCCATTATCATGTATCTTCATTGAGACCACGTGACTGGAATGTAGGCGTGGTTCCCAAGCCCCTTTATGATTCCAAGGGCTGTTTTTTGCTTCCAAACTATGCGACCGAGTACGGTAACCGGACGTAAAGCAAATGTACGTATGGCAGATTTACGTACGCAAATGTACGGAAGCAAATGTACGTAAGCAAATGTACGTAAACAAATGTACGTAAGCGCAGATGTACGTATGGCAATTGTACGTAAGCGCAGATGCACGTATGGCTAATGTACGTAAGCGCAAATGTACGTATGGAAAATGTACGTATGCGCAAAAGTACGTATGCGCAAATGTACGTAAGCGCAAATGTACGTAAGCGCAAATGTACGTAAGCGCAAATGTACGTATGCGCAAAAGTACGTATGCGCAAATGTACGTATGGCAATTCTACGTAAGTGCAGATGTACGTATGGAAAATTTACTTAAGCGCAAATTTACGTATGGCAAATGTAGTAAGAGCAAATGTACGCATGGCATATGCACCTAATAAAATGTGCTTAAACGCAAAGGCACGTGTGCCTAAATGTACGTACATTGGCTCATGCGTACATTTGCTCTTGCATTCTTTTACGTTTACGTACTGTTGCACTTAGGTACATTTGCGCTTACGTACTTTTGCGCATACGTACATTTCCGCTTACGTACATTTGCGCATACGTCCTTTTGCGCATACGTACATTTGCGCTTACGTACTTTTTCGCATACGTGCATTTGCGCATACGTACATTTGCCATACGTACATTTGCGCTACGTACATTAGCCATACGTACATCTGCGCTTACGTACAATTGTCATACGTACATCTGCGCTTACGTACATTTGCTTACGTACATTTGCTTACGTACATCTGTCATACGTACATTTGTCCTTACGTACATTTGTCCTAGAATCACCGAGTACTCCATAACCTTCGCCGGGGGGCCTCCTAGGCACGCCGTTCCTGGAGATATCCAGACCACGTCATTTTGTCGTAGTCTGTCATCGCGATCGACATCCACGCGATCAATAGCGTGGCCAGCCGCAACAAAGCGGACCCTGCCGCGTCACCTCGAGAACACACACAACAACTCAGACAGACGGTGTCACACTTTGACCCCGGCCTTGAGGACACGTGCTGATCAGCGCCAGACACCGTGTGTCAGATCACAATACATGACTGTAGCCAGCGGTTGGTATTTCGACACGGGGAGACCCCATGGGCTCAGCACTTTTCAACACGTTAAGCGTGCCGCCGCTCATTTAGTTCGGAGTGGAAGCTTGTTGTGGGGGTAAATGTGATGGGGCGGCAGTTTTGTTCATACTGGAGAGGAGCCACTGAGAGAGGAGCCGCTGGGAGAGGAGCCGCTGGGAGAGGAGCCATTGGGAGAGGAGCCACTGGGAGAGGAGCCACTGGGAGAGGAGTCACTGGGAGAGGAGCCACTGGGAGAGAAGCCACTGAGAGAGGAGCCACTGGGAAAGGAGCCACTGGGAGAGGAGCTACTGGGAGAGGAGCCGCTGGGAGAGGAGCTACTGGGAGAAGAACCACTGGTGAAAATGGGGATGCTGCCCGTGGTAGGTAGAAGACACTGCTCTCTAGATGTTGACTTCGGATTGTACAGCCCGTAGCAAACACGCGTATAATTCACCAATGAAGGCGAAGGTATGTACCAACAGACTATTTGTCAAGATCCGGTCATGAAGTCTGGTTCCTATTTTGGTAGCAACTAACGGTTGATTCTTAATCTCCCACACTCTCCAATCGCATACATGCACACACACACACACACACACACACACGCACACACACCCCCCCTCCCCCACACAAACAAAAAAAAAAAAAAAAAAATTTTTACCCCCCCCCCCCCCCCCCCCCCCCCAAAAAAAATTAATATAAAAAAAAAAAGGGGCGAAAAAAATTCAATGGATACTTATTGATCTCCGAAGCCCAATCGTTGCAAGGCGAGAGGCCCAAGTCGTCCAGTGACTGAAACTGTTATTGATTAAAGGTGCATTGGAGCGAGGCCCCTTGGAAACTAAACCTTCTAAACTGTGGATGTCAGCCACCCGGATATGCGCACAATAAAACTTAGCCACTCTCTAACTCTATGGTGACGTAACTATTCCCAGATCACTGATAGCTGTCGAACTGGTGGGGGCAAAAGCATGGCATAGATGGATTTGTTGTAATAAGCCTCGTCATGTCTGACATCTTTGCCATGGGATGTCTCGGCGGGCTAATACGTAGATAATAAACTATTAACTCGTCACATTCCACGACACCGAATTTAAAAAAAGGCGGTTTTTGACCCAAAGGGGGAGAAAAAAACTAACACCCACACATCAGTGTCATGACGGGATGATCCTGTCCTGGTGCAACCCACTGCCACACACAGCTTCATTTGTCGTGATGCCACGTCCACACAAACGCACGTGCAGGACATGCCACCTCTGGTAGACGACGTCGCTCATGCAGAACACGCCTTTCGACCGGTGATCTGATGGGATGCAGACAAGCGTGATGATTCATTCATTTTTGTATTCAGGGGGGGGGGGGGAGGCAGGAAGGGAAAAAGGGGGGGGGGGGGGGGGGGGGGGGGGGGGGGGGGGGGGGGGGGCGCAAAACCTGGGGGGGGCCCGGTCTCTCCCCCCCCCCCTCCCCCAGGTCACTCAAGCATGACGCCGTCTATTGAGACGGTGCATAAGCCAGAGCTGACCCTCCAGTTTCCGTTTGTGAACTGGAATAGGTGTTCTGGAGTGTACCGCTGAGTTCTAACACGAAAGGACAAATAGAGTCTAACAAAATTGCAAGTCACCAAATCACAAATTCGTGGGCTTTCACCACTTGCCGGGCCCCCAAGAAGACCTCAGAAATTCATTTGCTGCGCTAGGAATTGAAAGGTATGCCTTCGGATCTAAATGCACTAATAATCTCAGACACGTTCTTGCTAACACAAGCTGGGGGCACAAATAGTTCCATTGTCTCCACACATTAATATGTCAGTGGAGCATCCATATAAAAACGAGGTATAACTTATCACGCGAATCGCGGTATACAGCACTGTCCGACCCGTAGTTCTCTCGTTTAATCATTTACACCCCAACTTAATCCCCCGATAGGCATCAGAGAGCTTCGTTGCACGCATCCTAACTCCAAGTGGATCATCATTGATAGTTCAGGTGAACTGCACATTACACGGGCTAGCGTCGTCGATTTGACTGGCCGAGTATCAAGTGACTCAGCCAAGATAGGTCCGAGTCACTTGGGCAAGTTGAACTTCATTTACTATTCATTTGCGCTGCGAGCAGCTGCACATCGAACGCGAAGACCGACAAATCTACACCGTGGAGCCATCGACTAGTAGGAGGTGACGCGCTCACTGCAACATTCATGTCCTGCCCGTCTCGGGGGCACGCGACTGTCTGCTAGTGGGTCTGACCCTCAGATTTACGGTGCCCAGTTGATGGACAGAGACAAAGCACAGTGCGCCCAGTAGTCGGATGAAACAGACGGTGGGAATATGAGCAGAATGACTCGCATTTCAGAGTAGGAGGCTGTCAGTTCAGTCCGGATTGGTGTGATAATGTTTTTAGTGAAAGAACACTTGACAAGTGTTTGAGTAAAGTTTTGCGTAAGGCCTGTACGCCTTTCGTTAGCCGACATAATGGGCTATGCTATATACGAGCATGCTATATCTCGTATACTGTATCACATCTGACGAGTTTTTATTCGTAACTTCTTGTACGAAGTCGCTTCCAGAAAATGGCTTGGGACAATGTATTGGGTTATCGTTTCCATGCTCCAAGTATTCCTCTACAGCACCCAAGCTTTTATATAGTGCTCATATGGCTGGCAATTGGAAAATAACTGCAAGTAAGTAAACTGCATTGATGTCGCCACCTCTTCCTCATCCACTACCGAGGATGAGGATGAGGATGAGGATGAGGATGAGGATGAGGATGAGGATGAGGATGAGGATGAGGATGAGGATGAGGATGAGGATGAGGATGAGGATGAGGATGAAGATGAGGATGAGGATGAGGATGAGGATGAGGGAGACAGGGAGAGAGGGATAGAGGGAGAGAGGGAGAACGTACGGCGCTGGGTAACGTGACGGGAGATCTCGCGACCGACACCCCATCTGTATTCTCTGCGACACCGGGGACAGTGTCGGCTGATTGAGTTGTCAATTCTTGATTTTCTTCCTTTTTGTTGGGAGGGGGAGGGGTCAATTTTGGCTTGTCGGACCCTTCCATCGTCTTCGATGACCAAAACTGTCCGATGGTATCCACAAGTGTCCAGTGTAGTCGTCGATGGGATCCACCAGTGTCCAGTTTAGTCGCCGGTGGGATCCAGCAGTGTCCAGTGTAGTCGCCAATGGGATCCAGCAGTGTCCAGTGTGGTCGCCGGTGGGATCCACCAGTGTCCAGTGTGGTCGCCGGTGGGATCCACCAGTGTCCAGTGTGGTCGCCGGTGGGATCCACCAGTGTCCAGTTTAGTCGCCGGTGGGATCCACCAGTGTCCAGTGTGGTCGCCGGTAGGATCCACCAGTGTCCAGTGTAGTCGTCGATGGGATCCACCAGTGTCCAGTTTAGTCGCCGGTGGGATCCACCAGTGTCCAGTGTGGTCGCCGGTGGGATCCACCAGTGTCCAGTGTAGTCGCCAATGGGATCCAGCAGTGTCCAGTGTGGTCGCCGGTGGGATCCAGCAGTGTCCAGTGTGGTCGCCGGTGGGATCCACCAGTGTCCAGTGTGGTCGCCGGTGGGATCCAGCATGACCTTTGGGTTAGGTAGTGCTCAGTTAGCACCAGCGGGCGCCGATGAGTAAAGTGTGGTACAGCTGGATTCCGATACTAGGCCAGGTTAGGTCAGGGAATGACATGTTGTGTTAAGTTGGGCTGGGTTGAATTTGTCGGAGTAGGGTTGGTCGGGTCTTTTTAAGTTTGGCTGGGTGGTGTTGGGTCGACGTAGTTGGGATTGAACTCATATCCGCCCAGTGTAGCTTAGGTCAGATCAGATGACGTTTGTCTTTTGTCACCAATCATATTGGAAGGCTTGGCTAAGTCAGACAAACACTGGTCTAGTTCGTTCTTTCTGTCATTTCAGGTCAAATGATGTCGGGTCAGGGTAGGTCAGACTAAGTCAACTGTACTGAGACATTCTAGGCAATAGAACCTCACAGTCAGCAAATAGGGATGGCAGTAGATCAAGGGGGCAGAGTGGTAGCTCATCCTGAGATGATAGAGCTACTCAGCATGAAAAAAACAAAGATGGTTATGGAACGTTTCTTAAGTGTATGATGCTTAATGCTCAGAGTATTCGATCCAAATTTGACGAGTTCAAGTGTTATGTTGCTGATGAGGAACCAGATTTTGTTTGCATTACTGAGGCATGGGTCAGTGAGGGGTATTTTGGGGATAACCTGCATGACTATGAGATCCAGGGATACAATATGTTTTCATGCAATAGGGGTCCAGCAGTGAAAGGGGGTGGTGTAATGCTCTATGTGAATAGCTTATTCAGTTCTCAAAAAGTATCAGATGGGGTAAAAAATGTGTCTGTGGAGTCCATTTGGCTTGATGTTTCTGTGGAAAGGCAACAGCAATAAACTGAGAATAGGAGCTTTGTACCGATCAGGAACCTTGCCACATTCTCAGCAACTGGAGCTTCATAAGCTGATTTGTGAGGAAATCAGTAGAAACTTTCAGAGGAAATGCCTTATTCTTGGTGACTTTAATCTAGAAGGATATGAAAATGTTGGTGTTGGCTCCCCAGCATGTAAACTGTATAGGAAATGCCTTGAAGAGGACCTGTTCTTACACCAGTTTGTAACAGAACAAACTAGGCAGGGCTCATTCTTGGACCTTGTCTTCTCGGATTTAAGTGATTTAGTTCAAGACTTGACTGTAGGAGAAACTCTGGTAAGAAGTGACCATAACATAGTGAGATTCAAGGCACATGTAGCAGGGACAATCAAGGATAATTTGGCATAGGTTCCAAATTTTAACAGGGCAGACTTTGACTGCATGAGAGCGGCTTTAAGTGCCATAAAATGGGAAAAAGAATTATCCGATTTAAATGCCTGTGAAATGTGGGAAAAGTTCAAATCTTACTTGAGGGAAATTCCGATTAGACATGTCCCCCAAAAGCAAAGGCGCAAAAGAAGAGTAGGAAAGCCAGCATGGCTTACAACAGATGTGACAAAAGCAATTAAGGCTAAGAAAGATGCATTTAGAGTAAGGAAGCTTCAAATATAGTAAATCTAAGGTTGTATCAAAAAGCTAGAGACGCTGTGAAGCAGAAAACCAGAGCAGCAAAGCGAGCAAAATAATTGGATTTCGCTAGGAACTGTAATGGGGACAGAAAAAAGTTCTTTAGTTTCTACAAGCTAAGTAAAGTTTCAAGCACAATTGGTCCACTGGAAGTAAATGGGATTATATTGAGTGAGGATGGTGAGATGGTTGAGGAATTGAGCAAGCAGTTTAAATCAGTGTTTACATTGGAGGATGTGACTAATCTGCCAACTGTGAACCACAGCTCAGCGACAGGTGATCAGTTACATGATGTTGATTTCATTGACAGTGATGTTGTTTTGAATTATGTCAGGAAAATAAAGCCAAACAAGGCAGCAGGACCTGATGGAATTTATGCTAGGGTATTGCAGGAAGCTGAAAAAGAATTGGCAATTCCACTCAGTATCATATTTTGTAGATCAGTTTCACAAAATGAAATTCCAACCGATTGGAAAAGGGCAAATGTAGTTCCTATTTTCAAGAAAGGAGAAAGAGGGAAAGTTGAAAACTATTGGCCAGTAAGCCTCACATCACTAGTCTGCAAGGTACTTGAATCAATTATCAAGGATAAAATAGTTAGTTTTCTGGAAGGAAACAGGGTGATTCAAGATACTCAACATGGGTTTAGAAAAGGGCGATCGTGTCTCACAAATCTCTTGGACTTTTTTAATTTTGCTACAGAACAATTTGATAAGGGAAATCAGGTTGATGTAGCATATCTTGACTTTAGCAAGGCCTTTGACAAGGTACCTCAGAAACGGTTAATGATGCAGCTTCAGGCCCATGGTATTGTGGGTAACATCCTGAAATGGATAGGGTTGTGGCTTTCAGATATACAGCAGAGAGTGATGCTAAATGGTACAAAATCATCATGGCAAAATGTTCTTAGTGGAGTCCCCCAGGGGTCAGTACTGGGACCACTATTGTTCATTATGTTTGTAAATAACATTGAAAATGGTCTAAGCAGTAAGGTTTTGAAATTTGCGGATGATTTGAAAGTCTTTAGGGCAATAACAGGGCACAATGAGCAGGTCTTGCTACAGAAAGACTTAGACGAGCTTGTGAAGTGGTCCGAAAAATGGCAAATGAAATTTAATTTTGATAAGTGCAAAATCATGCATGTAGGTAGGCAGCATATGAAGGCGCCATACTTGATGGATGGCCAAGTACTATCTGTGACTCAGCAGGAGAAGGACTTAGGTGCTATTTTGAACACACAATTGGGGGCATCAGAACAGACCAAAGAAGCCAGGAAGAAGGCACTAAGAATGCTTGGGGCGATACAGAGGAATGTGTCATACAAAAGTGAGGAGGTCACCAGGAAGCTTCACTGTGCATATGTCAGGCCACATCTGGAATATTGTGTCCAAGCTTGGTCCCCTAGTTATGAAAAAGATTGTTGGCTTTTAGAGAGAGTACAAAAGAGGGCAACACAAATGGTGAATGGTATGGGCAACCTGGCATATGAGGAAAGATTGAAGAAATTGAATATGTTTCCACTTAGATATAGAAGGCTGAGAGGAGATCTCATCGAGGTTTTTAAATTTGTTCATGGTCAGGAACAGGGTTATCTCAGGGAACTGTTTGAATTTAACAGAAATGATGCAATTAGAGGTCATCAATTCAAAATTAAAGTTAATCACAGCAGGACAAGGTTAAGACAGTCCTCCTTCACCAACAGGGTAGTAGAACACTGGAACCAGCTGCCAGAAACCATTGTCAGTAGCAACACACTGAACATCTTTAAGAACAGCATAGATAATCATTATAAGAATAGGGGGCTGGTTTTTCTGTATTCCAGGGAGAATTGATCAACACATTTGGTGGACAACTGGTTCAGTGTACAGAGTGCAACCAAGAAGGGCCCCTGTGGCTCATAGTCGCACTGATCTTTTATGTCTTTATGTCTACTGTAGAATTTTCCTCAGCAACGCGAGCAACAAGCGCCAGTCCATTTACTGATTGAGTAGTGGTGCTCTGCCTGTTTGTCTGCCTGTACACGAAAAACAAAGTATATGACCTCACGTACAGCCACTGTGGCAGGGTGAAGCGACGTGAAATGTCCATACCGGCAAAACAACAAATCAACGGGAGTTGTCCAGTTCGTTCCCGTGAGCATTTGGCCCGTGCGATAGGGGCAATCTCACCGTCTCAGTGGCTTTACATGCAAAAGTTAAACTGAACATGAACTGTGTGCAATTCAGGTAATGCCCGAGCTAAAACCCGAGATGCGGCTATGCATTGGTCCCGCATTTTCTCTCAATTATATTTGACACATCGGAGAACACACTTGCTTCAGAAACATGTTGATATATACATATATATATATATATATATATATATATATATATATATATATATATATATATATATATATATATATATATATATATATATATATATATATATATATATATATATATATATATATACCTGTATGTATATATGTATATATATATGCATCCACTATCCTCTAATGCATGATGATTAACGCCCCTGTGTTGATAAAGTCATAAAGTCATAAAGTGTTAAAGCTTAATAAGAGCCACAGGGACCCATCTGGGTTAAGCCTATCTGGAAAAGGTACTAGAATTGTACATACTCTCACCCCAATCAAACCCTTACCTCAAGTTCCTAGGAAGCTATATATCGCAGCCTATCTAGCATCAATTCACTTGCAATTGCATAACACACTCCCACTGTGCTACCATAGACAATCTCATCAGCATCACATCCCGAAGGAAGGTGCTGAATCCACTGCTAGGTACACCCTATATAAAGTTATACAGCGTTTAGACTTAATAAGAGACTCACTTCCTATTGCATAACACACTGAACAATTACAAACTCCTCCCATCATACCCATTGTGCCACCATAGACAATCTCATCAGTATCACATCCCGAAGGAAGGTGCTGAATACACTGCTAGGTACACCCTATATAAAGTTATAAAGTGCTTAGACTTAATAAGAGACCCAAGGGCCCATCCAGTTAAGTCTGTAAATGGAAGATAATATAAGCCTGGTAAAAAGACCCCCCCAACCATCTCATATCCTGAAGAACCAGTCCTCCAATATTCCACACACCTATCAATGCTTATCTACCCTAGCTTTCCAGCCCTATTACCCGGATCTCTCTTAACACATGTGGATTGAATGCCTTATCAATAATTTTCAAACTGCATCCACGGCCGCTTAAAGGGGTCTGTGCCGTGCACACCCACTTAACATACATTTCACCCCATCCATCACAAATTATAACTCAAAAGCAAGATTTTCCTGTCTAAAAATGTATCCACCCTACTTTTAAATACATTCAATGAGGAACTCCCCACAACATTAGCAGGTAGCCCATTCCACTGATCAACAACCCTTTGACTGAAGATCTGTTGTCGCTTAACTGTCCTACACCTCAACTTGTCTAACCTGAATTGATGACCCCTATGTGATACTCTAAACTGAAGAGCGCCATTTAAATTGACCTGATCTAGTCCTTTAACAATTTTGTACATTTCAATCATGTCCCCCCTCAATCTCCTATACTTGAGTGAGTACATATCTAATGCCACAAGCCTTTCTCCATATTCTAGGTTACCTATTCCACTAGTTGCTTTGCGCTGCACTCTCTCTACCTTGTCTATATCTTTTTGTAGGTAGGGGCTCCAAGCTTGTACAGAATATCCCAAGTGGGGTCGCACGTATGCTAAGTACAGTTTTTTTTTCATGACTTCCTTGCTCTTATACATCACACTTCGATTGATGAGTCCCAGCATTCCCGAGTGCCATGTTCCTAGCTGAGCTACATTGCTTTTCTGCTTTAAGGTCTTTTGAAACCAACACACATAAGTCCCTTTCCTCTTCAATAACATCCAGTTCCCTCCCTCCCATTGTATATCTGAAAGTCTCACCTCCAGATCTCAGATGCATAACCTTACACTTGTCATAGTTGAAAGACATCTGCCATTGATCAGCCCACTTTTTTAGGTCCTCCAAGTCCAGCTGAATATTTCTAGATTTATCACAACTGTTTGCCACTCCCACCAGCTTGATGTCATCCGCAAATTTGAACACTCTATTCCTCAGCCCTACTTCAATGTTATTCACAAAGATGATAAAGAGAAGTGGCCCTAGAACAGAGCCCTGTGGTACTCCACTCAGAACATCCTTCCAATCAGATTTACATCCATTTAACATTACCCTTTGTTTCCTTCCCCTCAACCATGCTTCAATCCAACCTAGAACTTTTCCAACAATCCCATGTTGCTGTAGTTGATGAATTAGCCTCCCATGTGGAACTTTATCAAAATATTTGCTAAAGTCCAAGTACACAACATCTATCCTGCTTTGATTGTCTACTTCTTTAGTAACATACTCCATGAACTCCAAAAGGTTAGTTAAACAAGACCTTCGAGATCGAAATCCATGTTGAGCATCCCTTAAAAGATTGTGTCTATCAAGATGAATCTGAACATTCTGTTTAACCAGATTTTCTAGTACCTTGCAAACTATTGAGGTCAAACTGACTGGCCTGTAGTTCCCTACACACTTCATACTTCCCTTTTTGAAAATTGGTACTACATTTGCATTTCTCCAATCTTCAGGCACATCCGAATATTCCATAGACCGCCTGAAAATTATACCTATGGGAACTGCTAAAGCACACTCTACTAAAACCCTATCATCTGGTCCAGAAGCTTTATTAGGTTTTATATTCTGCAACAGCTTTTCTACAGCTTCTGTAGTTATTATAAGATACTCCAACCTATCACCTGTCATGGCATACGATTCAGTTGTTTCTATTCTACCAGAATTATCTTTAGTAAAGACTGATGAGAATTGCTTGCTTAGGGATTCCACAATATGACAATCTTCAACCACTAATTCTCCATCTACCTCCAGTGGTTCTGCACTACACTTCTAAGCCTTAAATTTGTAGACACTAAAGAATCTCTTAGCATTACCTGCTGAACATTCCCGAGCTAATTTGATTTCGGCCAGTCTGTTAGATTCCCTAACACACCTCCTGACTTTATTTCTAGCTATTTCATATGTTTTGAGGTTTACCTCAGAGTTAGCATATTTTAGTTTCTTGAATGCCTGTTTCTTTGACTCCAATAAATGCTTTACTTTCCCGGTCAGCCATGAAGGGTGCTTAACCCTGGTTAATCTAATTCGCCTATTGGAATGAACCTATCCTGACCTTGAAATAGTTTATATTTTATAATTCTCCACATTTCATAAGCATCCAAGCCTTTCAATAAGTCCTCCCAATTAATTTCATTCAGGAAGATCCTGAACTCATTGTAATTCCCTTTAGGAAAATTTGGAATCAATGTCTTATTGGTTCCTACATTTCCAACATACAATGAGAAGCGTATAATGTTGTGATCACTATTGCCCAAGGTCTCTCCTATGTTCACATTTTGTACACAATTTTCCTCATTAGTAAGCACAAGATCTAATATTTCATTTTCCCCTGTAGGTTCATGTATCATTTGAAAGAAGACATTTTCCTCAAAACAATCCATGAAACTTCGGCCTGATTTGTTTAGACCTATAGTTTTGCTTCCCAATCCTGTTATGTTGAAATCCCCCAACAAAACAGTTCTCTCATGCACTCTCCTACTTATTTCTTCCTGCATCAACCTGTCCATGTTTTCATTCTGGTCTGGAGGTCTATAGAATGCCCCAATCCTAAATTGTGTTCCATTCTTCAGAATGATATCTAACCACAAGGGTTCTACTCCTTCATTATGTACACTATCATCTATGGAATGACATTTCATTACTTGCCTGACATACAAGAGTATACCTCCTCCTATCCTTGCCTTCCTTTGATAAGCATGCATGTTGTAGCCTGTCAATTCAAATTCTTGCAAGTTGTCTCCAAAAATACTTTCATTAACCCATGCCTCTGCTATGCATACCAAATCTAGCTTTTCAGACAACATATATGCATGCAGTTCCCCAATTTTATTCCTAACACTTCTGGCATTGACATAGAAACATGATAAACTATTCCTTCCCTTGCTTGCAAGACTTCTCTCTTAATCAGCTACATCCCCCTATGACCTGCCTAGTTTCCATGTTTCCCATTGAGAGCCTCCTCATACCTATTGCTGAGCAATCCAACTCCTCTCTTGCTCAAATGTAACCTATCCAATGCAAACATTTCAGTCCTCCCCCAGAAATCCCCCCACAAATCCAAGAACTACACCCCAAGTTCCTTGCAAATATTGGCCACCCTGGTATTCAGCCCAATGGCCCCCGAGTACCACTCTATGCTTGTGTTTACCATAGGGAGGATGGATGTTACCATTCCTCGTTTCCTACTTCCTGCTAACCTACCTATCAAAGCCCTATACTCTTTTATTGTTTCCTCTGCTTTTGCTTTTCCTACATCATTTACACCAACCTGCACAATTACTATTGTGCTCTCTCCACTACCCTTCATTACTCCTTCTATCCTATCACCAACATCCTTCACCTGGGCCCCTGAGAAGCAAACACGAGTCCGTTTGTTGGGGTTCCTACTACAAAAAGCACGATCCATGTACTTCACTCTCGAGTCCCCTATAACTAAAACCTCCCCCCTCTCTATCATCAACTACCTGGTCATTCCTACCTTCCTCCCTAGCAGCATTACTATCTCTCTCTTGCAATACCTCAAACCGATTATTAATTTCAATGCCTTTGTCAATTTTCCTTAAAGCTAGTCTTGTACTCTGGCGTCTAGCTACTTTCCACTCTCTACTATCATGGACCATACTATTTCCATCCCTATCACTCCTAGACTCCCCTATCACCTGGCTATGTTATGAAACTTATAATTATTGTTGAAACTTATAATTGATGTTATGGAACTTATAATTACCTTCTCACGTAGACCAGCCCTGCTGGATCACACTAGAAGGTTTTCTCGTCGCAGAATTTCACTGCCTCCCACTTTCACTCCCACTTTCACTGCCTCGCATCATGTTTCAGCATCTCTTTGGCGCATACTACACGTTGAGCCTTGTGGACATCGGTTAGTGGGATCTTGTTCGCCGCCACTCGGGTCTCGAGGCAGCCTACTGCTCGAGCCGGTATGTCGTGTCGCGGCAGCCTACTGCTCGAGCTGATATGTCGTGTCGCGGCAGCCTACTGCTCGAGCCGGTATGTCGTGTCGCGGCAGCCTACTGCTCGAGCCGGTATGTCGTGTCGCGGCAGCCTACTGCTCGAGCCGGTATGTCGTGTCGCGGCAGCCTACTGCTCGAGCCGGTATGTCGTGTCGCGGCAGCCTGCTGCTCGAGCCGATATGTCGTGTCGCGGCAGCCTACTGCTCGAGCCGGTATGTCGTGTCGCGGCAGCCTACTGCTCGAGCTGATATGTCGTGTCGCGGCAGCCTACTGCTCGAGCCGGTATGTCGTGTCGCGGCAGCCTACTGCTCGAGCCGGTATGTCGTGTCGCGGCAGCCTACTGCTCGAGCCGGTATGTCGTGTCGCGGCAGCCTACTGCTCGAGCTGATATGTCGTGTCGCGGCAGCCTGCTGCTCGAGCCGGTGTGTCGTGTCGCGGCAGCCTACTGCTCGAGCCGGTATGTCGTGTCGCGGCAGCCTACTGCTCGAGCTGATATGTCGTGTCGCGGCAGCCTGCTGCTCGAGCCGGTGTGTCGTGTCGCGGCAGCCTACTGCTCGAGCCGGTATGTCGTGTCGCGGCAGCCTACTGCTCGAGCTGATATGTCGTGTCCTGTCGCAACACACCTGGCTACAGTCACGGCCTGGCCGATGTCTGCCAGCCGCAGAATGGCTCAGCCACCACCACCAGCCACCACCACCAGCCACCACCATCTGCCAACATAATTACACGTGAATAAATTTAACATGTGAATAATATATAACACGGATGTTAATGTTCAAAGAGCTATGAATATGCAATATACCCATGCACCTGTGGCGCTTGCTTCGTGCTTCGCGTTTGCTGCATGTGTGATCAATGCAAAGTTTCGTCGGGCTCCTAGACAATGCTGCACACGTGATTACTCGACACTATTGTATGGCCTTGCACTCGAGAAAATTGAAAACAATGAAGCATATTTGCATACGTCGGTCCAGTTTTGCAGCCCATTACTCTGTCACCATCCAGCACTCCGGTCCCGCTCACCGGTTCCGTTCCCCGATCCCGCTCCCCGATCCCGTTCCCCGATCCCGTTCCCCGATCCCATTCCCCGATCCCGTTCCCGATCCCGTTCCCCGATCACGTTCCCCGATCCTATTCCTCGATCCCGTTCCCCGATCCCGTTCTCAGATCCCATTCCCCGATCCAGTTACCTTGTAATTGAAAGCAAGATAAAATGCCCGAGGTTTCTATTGAACACTGGTAACAAACGAGATCCTACCAAGAGAGTATATCACACGTCACGATTCGTTGGAAGAGCTCAGATGCCGCAAAGAACGACAAGTAAAGCGTTGAAAACCTGAACATGTGCCAACTAGGAAGAACCTGTAATGTCATTAAACATATTGCATATATATTACATGCCATGCGATACTACTTACAAAAACATAAAGGCTAAAAGTAAATACTCACGTTAACAAATGCGGCATCTTCCTATGGAGTGGTTGTCCGCTTGCGGTCAGACAATTTGTTTGTTCTCGTACCCAACTCACATTCGGCCTGATAGCGGTTCCACCACTTCGTCACCATCTTTGCGCTCCTTCTATTTCTTCTGGCGCATTTACTGGTATTGAATCCTAATTCCTTGAAGTTGATTAGTTTTTCTTTTTCAAAATAATTGAAGTGGCGCTCATGCCTGCAGTATAAGTGATCCAATTTGTCGGTGCGACTGAGGCGCAACGGCAGGAACAGAACTGACCTGCCTGTCCTCTTAAAGGCTGCAGGGCAAATAGTCACGTGATGACCGCATACGTGATGAGATCACGCGATGACCGGATGCTGCGGTATCAGACGCTGCTGTCGCCGCCCACCGTCAGGTCAGATGTCGCCCCCACAGTCAGGTCAGATGTCGCACCCCACAGTCAGGCCAGATATCGCTGCCCACGGTCAGGTCAGATGTCGCCATCCACGGTCAGGCCAGATGTCGCCCCCACAGTCAGGTCAGATGTCGCCGCCCACAGCCAGGCCAGATGTCGCCGATCACCGTCAGGTCAAATGTCGCACCCACAGTCAGGCCAGATGTCGCCCCCACAGTCAGGTCAGATGTCACCGCCCACGGTCAGGCCAGATGTCGCCCCCACCGTCAGGTCAGATGTCGCCCCCCGCCATCAGGCCAGATATCGCTGCCCACGGTCAGGTCAGATGTCGCCGCCCACGGTCAGGTCAGATGTCGCTATCCACGGTCAGGCCAGATGTCGCCCCTACAGTCAGGCCAGATGTCGCGGCCACAGCCAGGCCAGATGTCGCGGCCACAGCCAGGCCAGATGTCGCCGCCCCCGTTCAGGCCAGATGTCGCCGATCACCGTCTGGTCAGATGTCGCCACCCACGGTCAGGTCAGATGTCGCCCCCACAGCCAGGCCAGATGTCGCCCCCACAGTCAGGTCAGATGTCACCGCCCACGGTCAGGTCAGATGTCGCCCCCACAGTCAGGCCAGATGTCACCCCCACAGTCAGGCCAGATGTCGCCGCCCACGGTCAGGCCAGATGCTGCTGTGCTGGACGAGGCCGCGACTTCATCAGACGGAGGCTTTCTTCCTGGCCAGGTCGAACAGGCCCTCTGGCTCTCTGGGCTCAGCGATGGTATGTTGTCCCGGTCATCGTTCCTGGAGACGAGGGAGCGCGAAGGGGCACGAGGTCTGCTCATCATAGGTGCGGGAGCGGTCTGCCGGCGTCTGCAGTCGCTGGGACTGGCCGCGATGGAAGCAGCGTGTATTGCTACCGGAAGATGCAACAAGCATGGCTTGAGGGTTCTTTAAAACAGCACACATCGCGGCACGTGCAATGAGAATATGGGCAGAAGCAGGCACCCACCACTGGTATCCTGACTGACACAAACGCTAGCCCCTGTCACCTCACATGCATACACCCACAGGCACACGTACACACAAGCACACACACACACACGCAAACACGCACACACTGGCACTTACACTTACACACACACACATTCCGATATTAGCGGGAGTCACTTATTGCTAGATGGATATTGTATACTCATTGTTTGGCATATCTTTTAGCGTTCGCTTTTATGTCGTGCATCTGCTACTGGCGGCCTCATTTGCAAATATTAACATTCGAACTTCGTGCATCAAAAATGTATGCTCTGATTTCAATAACATTACTCTGGTGGTGGCGTTAGCCGAATCGTTGATAGAATAAAGTGAACCGTTTTTAGTTATAATCTTGCATCATTAGCTTAACCACAAATGTCCTTATTAACTTTGCGATGCATATATACATATATACATACATATATATACATATATATATATAATATATATATATATATATATATATATATATATATATATATATATATATATATATATATATATGTATGTATGTAGGTATGGAAATCGCATATATCTTACGCAAGGAACATCAACGAAGATTTATGGTATGGCCAACAATCGTTTGTGCTGCGTTGGGCGTGTATAGTACGACTTGATACAATTCCTATAGGGTGCTGTGTATGCATGAGATCGTCGACAGCACCACAACTGTCACGTGCACAGATTTCCCAGGGGCCTGCCGCCACGGGAGCCGGAGTTGCGAGCAGTGCTGAATGCCAGTCGCTGGGCTGGTGCTAATCTTCACGTGCAGAACCTGGCCACTGCCATGGCGCCGACAGCGGGACGAGTCGGACGAGCTAAGTTTTCCCCGGGACCGGCCAAGTCATCAGCGATGCTGGCAGTGAGACGTCGCGGCCGGCCCGTGCGTCCACTGCGCACGAGAAAACTTTGACGTCGTGCATGTACCAGAGCTGCAGTAGAGTAGAGTAGAGCTGCATGTACCAGAGCTGCAGCAGAGCTCAGCCGGGAAAGGTCCTGTCGTGAGGAGTGGGGAGGGGGTGGGGGAGGGGTGTACTGTTTTCTCTAAGGAAAACGGCACACGTCCTAGCGCAAGGCATGAAGTTACGGGATAATGCTTAGTTAGCTGGCGATTATAATCACAACCAGTCCTTCCTTGATGTATGTCAGATACATTTTGCGTTGAGGTTTGCTGTAAGCCTTTAGAAGTCCTCAGCTATGCAGGTGGCTAATTTAGCCTCAGTCGTCTCGGATATCGGACCATCGACTTATGGTATAGAGGTATGCATGTGGCTGAGTCGTTGATTAATGTTACAAAATCCGACATTTGTAGCTGCTCATCGTAAGAGCTTCATGAATTATACCCCCTTTATGTCACATCAGCTGGCTTTTGTTGCCAAAACATCATGCGATGCATCTGCCGACGTGAATGCTCCAATCCCGGCTGTTAGCAAGGTTGATCACTCTAATATTCTAAGCCTATCAAACCACATTCAATACACCACCCCGAGATCAAGTCATCCAGCGCCGGGCGAGGCCGAGCGGCGAAATGACAATACGTTATACTGACCTCCCTGCAGCACTGAGCCAGCATTGGCAGCACTCGGCCAGCCGTCTAGTTATTATCCGCTATAAGCAGCTCCGCATGTTGCCGCGTTCCACCAAACTTGCTTTCGGGTGGCAGAAATCGCCTGTGACGCGAGGTTGCGTCAGATCACGAGGTCGTGTGGGGTGCGAGGCGCTGCAATTTCCGCCGTGTTTCCATCGCGCCGTGGTGGGGAGTGTGGTGCTGAACTGCAGCGGTCGATATAAGCGATGTCGTTTCTGGCGATGTTAAGCTATGCGTTACATTAGTAATAGCAATTTACAAAAAGTAGAGTCTACATATTTTCAAGGCTTAAACATCATTTTTGCATCAGTGAAGGGAGGATAATCGTCCCATATTACCCTACAGCTGTCCCAACGTGGTGTGGGTTTTGTGGGGTTCTAATGACTAGTCACGTGAGATATCGTCAGCTCATTTTATGTTGGTTAATGCCTGCGTGTTACTCGGAAACAATATCAGGTCAAGCTTTACCGCAACGCTTTGGCCATGACAGAGCAGGGGTGGTGATTTCCTTTCGACCCGTTATCTGTTTAACCCCATTAGTAGTGTGTGTGGCTTTGCAATGCACCAGACGAGGCTACGTGGCGCCGTCTGCTTCTCACCCTGGCAGGAAGGACGGGCATCGCGGAAATCGAACACCGTACGTCCGGTTTTTTCGATGCTCATCTTCACCACTGAGCTACCGAATGGGTTTAGCCCCATTTGTCCCCTAAATGGCCACACTATGTACCGCCGGCTCGATGCACGGCTCGATGCACGGCTCGATGCACGGCTCCATGCAGTCTCTTCAGAGCTACCTAATGATGGCTTGCCCTCTATCTGTAGCATGTGCATTTCGAGATATAGTCGGCTCCTTAACAGAACATCACTCTTGACCCTTGTAACGTGACCTAGCTTCAGCAGACCCGAAGGTCACATGCACAGATGCGATACGTTACCAAGGGAAAAGTGCCTTTTGGCTAGCCAATGACATCCTTCATGCGCACACTTTAGCACCCAACAATACAGTAGATCAAACGATAAATTTTGAGATTTTCATCACGCAAAACCATAAATTGTCGACACTCTCCAAGCGCCGGTAGCTTTCTCCATTTCGTCACATTATTTTCTTGGGGGGGAGACCCCTTCCCCTTCCCTTCCTCTCAGTAAAATCCTGGCTGCGCCACTGTGTGGGAACATCTCTGGCGGAAGCTGGAAACAGTCCAACCAGATGGGAAGCACGACGGTAGCACGGCTTTCTTGGAACATCTATAGGACGTTCGTTTTTGGATGACACTCTATTAATTTCGTCACGATTAATGATCACAAGAAGGAAACGGATTGCCACTTCTCCGCTATCACATCTGGCGGCGCTTCCACGCTACCACGTTTGCTCTTTAGCCCGACAGATGACACCACTGAAGTGGCATCAGGAGCGCCACCAAGGTACGTACCACTCAACGGCATCAAGCACCACCGGGCGGCTGGTGCTCCTCCTATACAGTAGACGGCAACCACATTCCCGACATTGGATCGGGCCACGAGTACGGATCTCGTTCTCTGCATTGCAGTCATCGCAGCTGTAGACGGCGACACGTCCTGCGTTTGCTCTCTTTTCCGTGGCGACTCAGCGTCTCTGCGCCACGAGCCGCACTAGCCACCGTCACCTGCGACAGTTGGTTGGCCGCCAAGCACCACCCACGAGCTGCACAGTTTGGAGGCAAAAATACGGTGTGGATTTTGCCCACGCACCGTTCTGACAAACCACACTGTCATCAAATCAATGTCCCGAAGGATATTGTTTGAAGAGCCCATCGCATTCCACTCTATTAAATAACTAAGCTACAACGGTGTAAGTCCGTTTTTACGAAACAAAATCATGCATTTCATTCACATCATTATCACAAATGAGTGGATTTCCTTCATGCTTGATGTGACCGATGCTCCGTACCATTAGCGCAATACAACACAGCTAGCATGCTTCTGCAGGAGAACAAGCCTCTCGGAAATGACTGCATAATGTATTCACCAAATCAGTTTAAAGTTATTTTCGTTCGATCAGTCTTGTTCTGCTTGCTGCCATTCGTTCGATCAAATCTGTTTGCTGTCATGCGGTGGTAGTCGCTGAGCCCTAGCATCGATGGCGGTCGCCAGGCTGGTGTCGGTGGCAGTCGCCACACTCTAGCGTCGATAGTTGTCGCCCGGCTCTGGCGTCGGTAGTGGTTGCCAGGCTCTGGCGTCGGTAGTGGTCGCCAGGCTCTGGCGTCGGTAGTAATCGCCAGGCTCTGGCGTTGGTGGCAGTCGCCAGGCTCTGGCGTTGGTGGTAGTCGCCACTCTGGCGTCGGTGGTGGTCGCCAGGCTCTAGCGTTGGTAGTAATCGCCAGGCTCTGGAGTTGGTAGCAGTCGCCAGGCTCTGGCGTTAGTGGTAGTCGCCACTCTGACGTCGGTGGCGGTCGCCAGGCTTTAGCGTCGGTAGTAATCGCTAGGCTCTGGCATTGGTGGCAGTCGCCAGGCTCTGGCTTCGGTGGTAGTCGCCACTCTGGCGTCGGTGGTGGTCGCCAGACTCTGGCGTCGGTAGTGGTCGCCAGGCTCTGGCGTCGGTGGTGGTCGCCAGGCTCTGGCGTCGGTGGTGGTCGCCAGGCTCTGGCGTTGGTAGTAATCGCCAGGCTCTGGCGTTGGTGGCAGTCGCCAGGCTCTGGCGTTAGTGGTAGTCGCCACTCTGACGTCGGTGGTGGTCGCCAGGCTCTAGCGTCGGTAGCAATCGCTAGGCTCTGGCATTGGTGGCAGTCGCCAGGCTCTGGCTTCGGTGGTAGTCGCCACTCTGGCGTCGGTAGTGGTCGCCAGGCTCTGGCGTTGGTGGTGGTCGCCAGGCTCTGGCGTCGGTGGTGGTCGCCAGGCTCTGGCGTCGGTAGTGGTCGCCATGCTCTGGCGTCGGTGGTGGTCGCCATGCTCTGGCGTCGGTAATGGTCGCCATGCTCTGGCGTCGGTGGTGGTCGCCATGCTCTGGCGTCGGTGGTGGTCGCCAGGCTCTGGCGTCGGTGGTAGTCGCCATGCTCTGGCGTCGGTGGTGGTCGCCAGGCTCTGGCGTCGGTGGTGGTCGCCAGGCTCTGGCGTCGGTGGTGGTCGCCATGCTCTGGCGTCGGTGGTGGTCGCCAGGCTCTGGCGTCGGTAGTGGTCGCCATGCTCTGGCGTCGGTGGTGGTCGCCAGGCTCTGGCGTTGGTAGTGGTCGCCAGGCTCGGGCGTCGGTGGTGGTCGCCAGGCTCTGGCGTCGGTGCAATCGCTCGTCCCGACTCAGCAGCTCATTTTAACTCGACTTTAGAGTCTCTTCTCGTGTCAGTGTAGCAGGTGAAGTAGCGATGCAACGGCTTGCTGACTGATGTTCAGCGGTGCCAATTTGTAATTTTTTTATCTCCAAAATCTGATCTATTCTGACGTCAGCCCAGCCAAGTTTGCGACTATTCTGACGTCAGCCCAGACAAATGTGCGACTATCCTAACAACAGAAAGCTTCCGTTGAACTGCATTCAATATGTATGTTGTTTCCGCCTGAATATTTTCGTACGAGAACCAAGAATGTCGGTGCAAGTGCGTAATTTGCAACACTTGCAAAGTCCTACACCTGTGAAGAATACGGAACACCAACTGCAAGGTCATACATCTGTGAGGAATACGGAACATCACCTACAAGGTCCTACACCTGTAAATAATTCGGAACACCACCTGCACATAGATGTAGTCTTCTCACGCCCGGGGCCAAACACGTCTGAAAACTTAAAATATGCGAAATATTCTCATATTGGTGAAGATCCAGCCAACGAACAGACTTGTACCGTTATGGCGACGCTTTAGGGTCTCAGAAGGGGACTTTCAGACTGAGTGAAGTTCATACAACTTGCAAGAAGTGCTTATGACTGCAATGACATGACATGCAATGACATGATAATATGACAAGCCGTCTGTCCATGGAGTCAAGAGAAGGCTACGCGGTCCGTTCTCCAATTTAGTTTTTATTTCTTTGTGGCCGCCTTTGGAGGCGCTTACCGGAAGCCGCATTCAGTGAGTGGATGGCCCACCTACCTCAATGGCTTGCCCACCTTCTTCAATGAATTGCCCACCTCCCTCAGTGGATGGCCTACCTCCTTCAGTGGATGGCCCATCTCCTTTAATGAATGGTCCACCCACCTCAGTGGATGGCCCACCTCCCTCAATGGATGGTCCACCTCCCTCAATGGATGACCCACCTCCCTCAATGGATGGCCCACCTCCCTCAATGGCTGGCCCACCTCCCTGTGCACCTCAACGGATGATGCACCTCCCTGGAGAACCTCTGACTCGGTTTTGCATATATTATCCTGACACTTTGACTAATATCAGGCATCATTCATAACCATTGTGTGCTTATAATTACATCGAGGTCTATCACCATCTGTCAGCAAATAGTGCGCATAAAGAACCCAACCTAAATTGCCTGAAAACATAAATTGTCATTCCACAGAAAAAATTGCACGTCGCATTCAGCCGGGCGGCCTGCCAGACGCGTTATGATGATGCTCCGGAACTGGACGTCAACTCCGAAGACGGATACTCCGCCGAGGAGGCCGGGAAATGGCTGTGCCGGGGTCGCCATCATATTGTGTGCCGATACAGCACTTACCACTGACGCCGTGACGCACAACGAGGACACTTTAATCAATGAGGCAAATGGCGCTGTTGGAAACGGATCACTCAGCGCCGGCATCGCAGTGACAGCCGTTTGTTGGCTATTGCCACTTATGCCATGATTACTTAGTAACGCTCCGCAGATGGCGCCATTTGAACATGTTCAGCCTGTGTTGTTCCATTTCTACAACGGCCAGTCAGTCATTCGCGTCGTGGCCGACGAGCAATCCGTCGTGGTGCCCGTGATGTTCGTAAGCGAGGGTTTTGTGTGCATGACGTTGGCTTTTTGGTGTTCATGGAAGGAAAACAGAGCAGATGTAGATAATCTTGTATGGAGGGAAGGTGTATGTAGATTTTCAAACATCCGATTAGTATAGAAGTCCGAAGGCTGGCGAGAATGTTGCGCGCAGCATTCAGACCACCACATCGGGACGTTCGCCCACACAGGTTGTGGAGAAAGAAGTCGTGCGGGCCCGGGTGGCTCAGTGCAAGAGTAATCGGGACATCCAACAGACGGCTTGCGAAACAACTTCAACTCATTTCATTCTGAGCGGGGAGGTGAAATGAATGGTAAATCGATGGATTTATAAATCTTTCCAGTGTTTCACATCATCAGAATCACGCTCACTTATCCACTTGGCGTTCGCAGCTGTCTCTGCTAATATTACTTCACTATGCAATAGCTGCTAGCCCATTTCGGTACTGCACATTTATGATGAGCATGCGCCCTGGTGGGGAGAGCTAACTTACGCATCCCTGTGATTTCCTTTTCGAAACACCTTTCGATGAAAAGAGCGGCGGTACAATGCTTTCAGCATGTACACAAAACTGACGGTTAATTCCCACGCAATTGTACATTTGACGGAATTGATAGCAGAAAGGCTGTCAATGACAGGGAAGGGCACCTGAGAGTTAAAAATGGCCCCTGCAGTGCAGAGCAGTGTACAGTGCAGGGGTTCTTCCAACAACCCGGGGCCAGCTCCGTCGGCCTTGACGCTCTTCACGTTGTCGGTCACCGGGGCCCTCAGCATCTGTCCATGGAACTCCCAGTCGACTCGAGGTCCTTAACATGTTCGACGTCCGAGTGAGCCCCAAAGGGACTCCATCGGGCCCATTGGGGGCTCATCAGGGGCATGACCCATGTCCTCTTGGATTTGCAACTGTCAGAGAGTATGTGGGTACAAATAGGAATCGTTTCAGTTGATTTCAAGTAATGTCACAACACTTGTGTAAATAGCATTTGAAAATATCATCCACATCTCCGCCAGAACCAGCCTGATACAGAGACATCGAGATCTCCGCCAGAACCAGCCTGATACAGAGACATCGAGATCTCCGTCAGGACCAGCCTGATACACGACACAGGACCATAGAGATCTCCGTCATGACCAGCCTGATACACGATACAGGGCCATATAAATATGTGTCAGGATTAGCCTGATACACGGCCAGATCGAGATCTCCGTCATGACCATCCTGATACACGATACAGGGCCATAGAGATCTCCGTCATGACGAGCCTGATACACGATACAGGGCCATAGAGATCTCCGTCATGACCAGCCTGATACACGATACAGAGCCATAGAGATCTCTGTCATGACTAGCCTGACACACGACACAGGGCCATACAAATATCTGTCAGGACCAGCCTGATACACGATACAAGGCCATGGAGATCTCCGTCAGGACCAACCTGATACATGATACAGGCAAGGGCGTCGCCACCGGGGGGGCAGGGGGCAGTCGCCCCCTACCGTGAAACTGGGGGGCGCCGCCCCCCTGAAATTTGAGGAGGCCCCTATCCGCAAATGCACAGCAAAAAAGGTGAGCAAGGAGGCCGACGGGACAGAAGATCATGCTGTCAATGAGGCCTCAAGACTGACGAGGCCCCCAGGAAATATAATCAGGTATCTATAAGAGACGTAGAACAGAGATTGGGAGGAGGCCCCCAGGACGAAAAGGAGGTCCCATGACGAAAATGAGGCCCCATGACGAAAAGGAGGTCCCAAGACGTAGAACAGAGATTGGGAGGAGGCCCCCAGGACGAAAAGGAGGCCCCCCGGGACGAAAAGGAGGCCCCAAGACGTAGAACAGAGATGGGGGGGGCAGGACGAAAAGGAGGCCCCCAGGACGAAAAGGAGACCCCAGAACGAAAAGGATACACCCAAGGACGAAAAGGAGGCCCCCAAGACGTAGAACAGAGATTGGGATGAGGTCCCCAGGACGAAAAGGAGGCCCCCAGGACGAAAAGGAGGCCCCCAGGATGAAAAGGAGGTCCCTAAGACGTAGAAAAGAGATTGGGAGGTGGCCCCCATGACGAAAAAGGAGGCCCCCAGGACGAAAAGGAGACCCCTAAGACGTAGAACAGAGATTGGGAGGTGGCCCCCAGGACGAAAGGGGAGGCCCCAGGACGAAAAGGATGCCCCCAGGACGCAAATGAGGCCCCCAAGACGTAGAACAGAGATTGGGAGAAGGCCCCCAGGAATAAAAGGAGGCCCCCAGGACTAAAAGGAGGCCCCCAGAACGAAAAAGGATGCACCCAAGAACGAAAAGGAGGCCTCTTGGACGTAGAACAGAGATTGGAAGGTAGCCCCCAGGACGAAAAGGAGGCCTCTTGGACGTAGAACAGAGATTGGAAGGTAGCCCCCAGGACGAAAAGGAGACCCCAGCACGAAAAGGAGGCCCTCAGGACTGAAAGGATGCCACCGAGACGGGCAAGAAGCCACCCAGGTTAGACGAAAAGGCTTCCGATGGGTGGCAGGATATTCTTAAGTTAGAAAACGAGGCCCCCAAGACGGAAGAGGATACCCCTGCAATATAAAATTAAGACCTGAGAGGTGATATTTCTCCGGACGCAATAGGGGCCCCAAGACGGGTAAGAAGGTCTCCGCAGGAATGAGAGAAGGCCACCGAGACCAGCCAGATGAGGCCCATATTTTGGAAGAGGAGGAACCTGGAAGAGAAGATCTAGGACTAGGACGCAAAAGCACCCTGCTAAGAGGGTAATGAGGCTCCAAACACAGATAAGGAGGCCCCTAATTTGAAAAAGGAGTCACCTAGGAGAGGGTAGGAGTCCCCAGAAATCAAGAGAGTGTCAAAAATGGCACGGAGGCAACCAGGAATGCAAAGGAGGCCCCAACACCGGAAAGGAGGCCCCAGAATATGAGAGGAGGCCCTAAGACGGAAAAGGAAGCCATTGGATATGAGATGAGGTTTCGGAGACGCAAAAGCAGGCCCGAAACGGGTGAGGTTCCACCGAAATGGAAAAGGATGATCCAGAGACATGGCAGGAGGCACCTAATTCGGAAGAGAACGACACAAGATTGGAAATGAGACCCCATGATGAACGAGGAGGCCCCTAAAATAGGAGAGAAAGGCCATTGGATAAGAGAGATGGCTCCCAGGCGGAAAAGAAGGCTCGAAGACGGCTAAAAAGGTCCACGGGAAATAACAAGGCCACTAAGATAGGAAAGGTTGCCAGTAATTTGGCAGAGGAGGCGCCTGGGAGAGAAGAGGAGTCTACGAGGAGATAAGAGACCAACCCTAATATGGGTAAAGATCGAATCCAGAGCGCTGAGCAGGATAACGCACAGCAGGAGGTCCCCAAGACGTGAGAGGAGGCCCCTAATTTGAAAAAAAGAAGGCCTCTAGAAGAGACATGAGGCACCTGCCGGACTCGAGAGGAGTCCCTCAAGAAGGAGTAGGTCTCCAGGACCAAATGAGGCCCCGAAGACCGGAAAGAGTTCCCAGGAAATGAGAGGAGGCCCTTAAGATGGGAGTGGTAGCAAGTATGGAAGGAGGTGAGGTTTCCAAAATTGAAGATCCCTCAAGACGGGTAAGGTTTTGCCAGGATAAAGGAGGAGCCACACGAGGCGTGGCAGGAGGCCCCTAATTTGGCAGAGAATGCCCCTCGAAGGTGAGAGGAAGCCCCATGCCACGTTAAAGGGGCCCCAGAATGCAAGAGGAGGCCCTCCAAGGCGGGAGAGGAGGACCATTGAATATGGAGGAGGGTAGGACACACAAGGAGACATCGAAAACCGGTAAAAAGGCTCTAGGAAATGAGACGAGACCCTTAAGACGCGACAGGAGGACTATAATTTGCAAGAAGAAACCCCTAAGAAATAGTAAGAGTCGTGTCTGGGTATTTTAAAATCACAATATGGGCCCCAAAAGATCCGGCCGGGGCCCCCGCAAATTACGCTGAGCCTGGGGCACCAAAAAATCACGCCCGGACCACGAAAATCATGCCAGGGGCACGACAGGTCGTACCGTGCCCCAACAGTCTCATTGGGACCAAAACAAATGAAGCCGGAGCAACGAAAAACAATCCGGACATGGATAATCACTCTGGGGGCCCAACAATGACGCCAAAAGCCTCCAAAACGCATTGGACCCCCAAAAAAATGTCGAGGCCGCTACAGCTCGCGCTAGGGATCCAAGAAAATGACGTCGGGGCCCAAAAGATCACATTGGACTAAACAAAAGTCGCGTCGCAGCCCTTGAAAATCACACTGGAGGTCCAGAAGGTCGCGCCGGAGCCCCAAAAGTTGCAGCTGCCCTAAAAATCAATCTTAACCGGAATGTCACTCTGGGACAAAAAAAACTCCTTCAGTGGCCGCAGTGCTATATCAAAGGGGCAAATGCCCCCTCCATCCTGAGAGGGATAAGCTCCCAAGAATCGTGTCGGGGCCTAAAAAATCGCGCTGGGGCTACCAAAATTCGCGTCGGTCCACCAGAATTCGCGTATGGGTCTCCAAATAAATACGGCGAGCCCCGGGAAACACGCTCCGAGGCCCGAAAAGACAGGAACCGCCAAAATCGCGTTGGGGCCACAGCTAAGTACAACGCGTCGCACAAACTCGAACCGGGCCTCCCAAATATCGCGCTCGGGACCCACAATTCCCATCTGTAGTCCCGTCGAGGCTCTCAAAAATTGCCGTCTAGGGCCACACGTAAGCACAGTGTGACCACAAACACCGGATCGGTATCCGAAAAAATCAAGCTGGAGCCCTTCAAAATAAGGATGGATTCCAACAACTAAATGCCCAGGTAAAAAAAAATTGCTCTGGAGCACCGAACATATTATCAGATGCCTTCACAAATTGCGTACGGCACCGAATAACAAACCGGATCTCGAACAATCGAGGTGGGATACAAAAACATGGCGCGAAGTACTCGAGAAATCAGGCCGGGATTCGGACTTTTAAAAAAAAATCAGAAAAGCTTCACAAAATCGTATTGAGCCCAGAAAACTGGGGTTGGTTCTCCAGAACCACGCGACTGGGCGCGATAAGCCGCTCTGGGACCGAGAAACATCGTACCGAAGCCCCAAAATTGTACTTGGGCCCCACAAGTGTGCGTCAGAAGCCCAAAATAAACACATCGGGACCCTAAGAGCACAGCGAGGGCCGAAAATACAACTGGCCCTCCAAAGCGCACAGTGTCACAAAAAAACGACAGGGCCTTAACACATGCGTTGCAGCCATAAATATACATACCGGGATGTTTTAAAAATACACTGGAAGCTCTCAAGGCACACCGGGGTCATGATAACGCACAAGAGCCTGAAAAAGTGGCTGGGGCCACAAAAGGCAACATGGTTCCAAAACAAACAAAAAGACCGGGCGCTAAATAAACACATCGGAATCTTCGAAAACGCCCCGACACGTAAACAAAAATCCTCGGTGCACAAAAATGCAACAAACCATAAAACGAGCAGGGGGTTCGAAAATGCTTTAGGCCCCTAACAAAAATGGATTGGAGCCATAATGCACAATCATAGACCAAGAAAGACGCAACGTGTCCAAAAAAGAACGCTGAGGCTTGGCCGCGGTTCGGTATCCAATCTGGGAGGATAGCAGCAAAGATATGAAGTGCATCAAAGCTCAGCGGAAACCGCATTTCATAACTATCAGAAAATGTGAGAAGTAGGAAACTAATAATCGAATTTAATCAATCGACTTTTGCAGCGAACGCCCATACGAATCATTCCATCACGCCAAATATGGCGCAAGTCTATCAGGTGGCAGCAATTAGCAAAACGCAGAAGGCCTAGCAGAAACCATAGCATCGCACAAAGTGTGGCGAACGCACCGAATACGAAAAATGGATGTGCACGTGCACTGACGTTGCCGTCGTGGCGACCAGGTGCTATGAACTGGAATGCCTGAAATTGTGAAGTTTTGTATTTTAAAGTGGTGAGTAATACATTTTACTTTGAAGTTATGGGCCTAATACATCTTCGAAACCCTGCTGGTTTTAGGGCTTTGTGTTTGTTTTTCACCGAGTCGGTGCACAAAAAGTGCACCGACTCGGTGCACGTGTCGGGGCGTTTTCGAAGATCCCGATGTGTTTCTTTAGCTCCCGGTCGTTGTGTACGTTTTGGAACCATGTTGCCTTTTGTGGCTCCAGCCTCTTTTCCAGGCCCTTGTGCGTTCTCATGGTTCCTGTGCGCCTTGCGAGCTTGCAGTGTATTTTTCTTAGAGCTCCCGGTATGTTTATTTAGGGCTGCAACGCATGTTTTACGGCCCTATCGCTTTTTGGGAGACTCTGTGCGCTTTGGAGGGTTAGTTGTATTTTCTGGCACCGTCGCACTCTTAGGGTTCCGCTGTGTATATTTGGGGCTTCTGACGCACATTTGTGGGACCCCAGTATGATTTTGGGGCTTCGGTGCGATTTTTTCTGGGTCCCAGCGCGACTTATCGCGCCCAGGCGCGTGGTTCCGGAGACCCAACGCCAGCTTTTTGGGCTCAACGCGATTTTTGTGGATCTTTTCTGTTTTTTTTAAAGTCCGAATTCCGGCCTGATTTTTCGAACCTCTCGCGTCATGTTTTTGTATCCCACCTCGATTTTTCGAGATCCGGTATGCTTTTCGGTGTCATACGCAATTTTTGAAGGCATCTGGAAAAAATGTTCGGTGCAACAGAGCCATTTTCCTGACCCGGACATTTATTTGTTGGAATCTCCTTTTTTGGAGGGCTCCAGCTTGATTTTTTGGATACCGATCCGGTTTTGTGGTATAGGTGTAATTTCAGCAGTGTGAGGTAACTTATCAAGGGATACAAAAAGAAAACCTAAGAACTGAGTGGTGGAGTTAGGGTTGAAATCCGACCAATTAGAAACCATAGTCGTAGATTAAACCCCTCCACAGGACAATTTAGTTGATGACTAATTATATTATTTCGAAATGTACCCTTTGACAAAATAGCGGTCGAAATCCAAGGACTTTTTAACGGGCGTAGGTGCCCCCCCTGCAAATCCGTTTGCCCCCTCCTGCTTGACGCAAATATAGGTACTCTACTGGTCCCTCAATAATTTTCCGAAACATACGCCCATGGGGAAACGCCAACATTGAGGGGACAAATTACCCCTCATAAGCATACAATACAACATCCATGCCCCATATAAAATGGGATGAATGACGTTTTTAAATGCATTTTCTTCCAACAAACTTCTTTTCTGTTATTACAGCCTGCATGATTAGAGCTTCCCAGCTTCCATACCTTCTCAACCTCATTTACAAAACGGTACAGCACAGCGAAAACGATGGGCGTGACGGCGTGGAATTTGAAGGCTTGGATTATGTATGTACTGACATTGCTGCATTGTTGCATTGTCATTTATGCATTGCTGTTCAATGCTTGTTCTTGCCGTGAATTTATTCGCTGAGGATATATTTTAGCTCGTGTGACAGTTGCCTTGCAGCCAGCACCAAATGTTATAAAAATAAATAAAGTCCTAAGATGGCGCTCAGAAAACCAATGCAATCCACTTCTCGTTGTTACCTTTGCGAAATTGTCGTCCTTGGACTGAGAAATGGTCGTTCAAGCTTTGCTTATGACATCGAGCTGGTGGGAATAAATAACAGTAGTGATGAATCTAGCTATATTCAGTTAGACTTGGATGACTTAAAAGTGGGTTTATCAATGGCAGATATCTGTAAGATGTGCTTAGCACCAGCCTCGCCAGCTCGCTGCAATCTAGAGGCCAGCGGGAAGATTCGAGAAAGCATTGAGACGATGGTTTGTTTTGGCACTTATGTATGTATCCGAATATTACTTATTTATACCCTGGTATGGCCCAGTTTTCAGCGAAAATGATTAGTGCTATTGCGTTTTGAGTAAATGATGCATCATGCCAAGAACAAAAAAAAACGAATATGAAATCATGTTCCCCATCCTCGAACCATAGTATAAGAGCCTAAAAACAATATGAGACCCTAACACAATGGAGGCCCCCTTTCGGGGAACAGGAGGCCCCCTTTCGACCTTGCCCCCCACCTGGAAGGATTTCGTGGCGACGCCACTGGATACAGGGCCATAGAGATATCCGTCAAGCTCAGCCTGATACAAGGCCAGATCGAGACATCTGTCATGACCAACCTGATACACGACAAAGGGCTATCGAGATCTCCGTCAGGATCAGCCTGATACAAGACCATCCATACCTCCGTCAGGACGAGCCTGATGCAAGGCCATCGAGATCTCCGCCAGGACCAGCCTAATACAGGGCCAGGTCGAGATCTCCCTCAGGACGGGCCCCAGACAGAGCCATTGATCGCACAGCGCATCACGTCGCCGCGATCCCAGACCCCGGGCCGCATGTGTCACCGGATGTGACAATGTTCTAGACGCCCAGGCGTCAGAATCCGTCCGGTATATCGGCTTAGTCGGGTGAGACCGTCTTCTGCCTGTCAATGGCACGAAGCGAGCCAGACGCGCTCACCTCAGGCGCAGGCTCCGTGACACGCTTACCATGCAGAAGTAATCACTGGTGAATGCGTCAGTAATTTGGTGCACCGCTCGTGTATCGTTCGTGATTATTCTCCTTCCTCCAGCCAAGTATAATGTGTTTATAGCACTGCGATGAACTTGATATTCAACTAAAAAGTTAATATATCTATATGCGGATCCCGTGCTGATTCCATATATTTTATCCGGTCCGAGTTTGCTGTAAGTAATATAATTGAGACGTGCGGCGTTGTTTCGGTGAGGTTAGTATATGAACGTAATGTTTATGGTGGTACGAGTAAGCCCACCAAGCCAGCGAAATGCTAATTTGTAAACACGTAATACATGTGCTCGCTCTCAGAGGATTGAACCCGGTTGCGTAGCCAAGATTTTCATACTGGTGGCCAGACACGAAAACAAATGTAATGCAACATAGAACGCTTTCGGCGTGCTTCGCGCGCCGACATTCTCTGGGGGGTTTTGAGTGACAAGTTCAAAATTGCTTGTTTCGTCCAGTGCATGTTTGTTCGCTCTGTGTTTGGTGGTGGAAGTCGGGCCACTCTCCCTTCGCTGCGCCTCTGATTGAACGCAGGTAAGGAATGCTTACCATGTATTAAACATGTATACATATTTCAATGGGCGTTGAAAACGGTTGGATTTTTGCAAAGAGTGGGGATTCCGGACCCATCCATTGCCTTCTTGATATATTTATCCACCTCCTCCCCTTCCTCCACCCCTCTCCCCCTCCTTTTTTACCTCTATCTCTCTGTCTCTCCCCTTCTCTCCTCTCTATATCTCACTCTCTCTCATTCTCTCTCTCTCTTTCTCTCCCTCTCTCTCTCACGCTCTCCCTCTCTCCCGCTCTCTCTCTCTCTCTCTCTCTCTCTCTCTCTCTCTCTCTCTCTCTTCTCTCTCTCTGTTTTCCTTTCTAGTGAGCTCGAATGGCATTCGTACCAATGGTCTGTAATCTGCTTTGCGATAACGGATTAGCAATAGGTAAATTTAGAGTGTCCATTTCCATTCCAAATGGACTGCGTGTGACATGAGAAGCAACCATGCAAGCCGACGCATAAACGTTGCACGGCCGTACGCCAGCTCTGCGCATGCTTTTGTGTGCTGTTTAACATTGGAAGCTCGTGGCAGCGTCTGCTGAGATCAGTTACATTTGTATGAGTGATAGACACCTGCTTTCGCCGTTTCCGTCAGATATGCAAAGCAAAGTCTGAAAGAAAGTATGCCCAAGGACTACGCGAAATACAAAAATGTTTGAATGGTAGACGTGGCAGTATAATAGAAAAGTCACGGGGAATATGTGACAGTATAAACTCGAAGCAGGGATGGGCGCCACAGTTAGACCGGCTTCGTACTTCTTCACGACAAATGTGAAGTTTCGGGAGACGACTGTTTGTGTGAGCTGTGGCATCCGGTCTGTCTGTCCGGGCACATCCTGGAGACGACTGTTTGTGTGTGAGCTGTGGCATCCGGTCTGTC
>JAOTOM010005134.1:772500-777500 GCA_034440615.1 Ashinkailepas kermadecensis | reverse complement strand
TAAGTCCCTCTCCATCAGCGTGAGCGGAAGCCGACCAAGTGCCTCTGCACGTCTGGCCCGGGGCCCCATCTGTCGGTTCAGGGACCTCTTTCACTGCTCTCTTCACCTATGCTCTCCGCCCGGCCGGAGTCCCTTCTTCAAAAGCTCGGGCCTCCTCTATCACGCATGGGTCCCCTGTGCGGTTCCGGCTCTCATCGGCCCAGGGCCCTTTATAACTGCTCTGGGCCCTCTCCGACGGCCCGGGGTCTTCTCGCGGCTATGGATCCTCTCCGTTGGCACATGATCCTCCTTAGCGATCCGGGGCCTCCTCTGTCAGGTCGGAGGCCCTCTTTTAACAGTTTGGGCCTCCTCCATCAAGCCAGAGGCCTCTGTACGGTTTGGGCCTCATCCGTCTGCCCAAGGGCCCTTTCTGACGGTCCGAGGTCCTATCTAGCAACTAGGATCCCATCCGTCGTTTCAGGTGCCCTCGTTAACGACCCAGAGCTTTTCCGGCAAGCCCCTTTTCAAACACTGGTTCTGTCCATCAGGTCAGGAGCCCTTTCTCGGCCTGGGCTCCGTCGACAGCCCGGGGGCCTTTCATGGTGACTGGGCCCTCTCCGTCAGCCCGGGGCCCTTCCAACTCTCCGGGGTCGACACCGTCGATCTGGAAGCCCTTCACGTTAGCCCAGCCGAGGGCCCTCAACTTCTTCTTCAGGGCATTCCCCATTGACTTGGGCCATCTTCATCGGTCCGGGGTCCTTTCTGTCAGCTTGGGGACCCTTTAGTTGGCCCAGGGGCCCTTCACGTCAGCCCAGGGGTCCTTCACGTCGCCCAGGGACTCTTGCGGGCCCCCTCCGTCTTGAGGGGCCCTGCCGGCCCCTCGGACCCTCCAGGGGGTCCCCTTCCCCTCCCCTCCCTTGGCTACGCCACTGAGTATCCCCTCAGATGACGCGATTGAAGCCGTTCGTGAGAAGGTTCATCAGAGCACTCTGATGAATTCAACCTGTTTGGTCCAACTCCGAAGGATATCGGTCCGCTGCTAGACCAGTGTTTACATGGCAATTTGTTTAGCTTTGGAGACGAGTACTTCTGCCAGAGGTTGGGAATTGCCAATTGATCACCTTGTGCTCAGCACAGATATAAATGAAGCTCTGACCGACCAGCTTTGACCGACATGTGAGACGAACCTGACCTCTTCCGCAGGTGCCATCGATAATTATTCGGGCTTATGGCCAGATGAAAGGCTGAGGCCTTTCTTTATCTTTCCTTAGACAAACTCAACTTCCGGCACCACACTGCTATTTCACGACGGATATATCCTCTATTGGCAATGGGTTCAATTCATGGACACATTACTCATGGGTTGGCTTCAAATTGCTGCACATCCATTGAAACAAATATATACAGAAAGCCCACCGACTTGCGTACCGTACTTCACTATCATTCAGGGCACCAGACAAGAACTCAGCTCAATCTCGTAAGAGGGCGGTTCAAAAGGGCCATCTCACTCCGTCAACACTACCATTCGGCGCACCAGACAGGAACTCAGCTCCATCTCGTAAGAGGGCGGTTCAAAATGGCCATCTCACTCCATCAACATTACCATTTAGCGTACCAGACAAAAACCCAGCTCGATCTCGCAAGGAGGCGGTTCAAAAGGACCATTCCACTCCGTCAAAGGGACCATTCCACTCCGTCAACAGAAACGAAGGAAAAACAAGCGTTGATATGATTTGAAAGCTACTTCGAAGTAACAGTTACTCTGAATATATTATCAAGCATTGTCTCAGGAAGTGCATCCGCTCACAAGGAATAATGCTTCCCGCAGCGTCGCGAGTGATGCGGATGCCTATCTCGCGATACCCATCGTGGAACACCTCGTGATCTGGGTAAGCAAGATCATAAAATGCATAAGCTTAAAATGAACGCACTTTGGATGCATGAGAATAAACTGGAAGAAATTGTATTCCGGTCCGCCACATTTCGTGTCTGAAGTATGGCGATCTAACGAGATCTAACGGGAAACGTGACATCTGCTCTTGCGAGACGCATATAGGAGAACCCAAGCGCCCAATCGGGCTGTGGTTCAATGAGCATGTGAATGACGTGGCGAAAATACTGTTGACGCTCCTATGCGATATTATTTTCACGTTATATATCCCGGCGTGCCCTTGTGCTCTATACGGGCAGCAATGGTAGCACGCCTGTGCTTGTTTGCATCGCAGCCCATGCGTGTGATCACCCGTAAACATATATTTGAAAATATCTTGTGTTGAATGATGAAAACCCTTCCCTGAACTGTACCATCAGGATGGTCCAAGTTGCAGACGTGTGACTTTTCAGCAGTCCGTTCGTCAGCGATATTCGACTTGAGCCTAGCTTTTCATATTCAGTTCGTGTTTCGTGTCTCTCGACTCCCGCTCCTCGTGATTGGCCCGCCTAACGACCTAAGGATGGACATCCTAAGGATTTACATCCTTAGTTCGCTAGGTAGGCCAATCATCGTGTCTCTCGACAAACGCGGAGCGTTTGTCGAGAATATGAACCGCTATGTGAACCAATAATTGTGCTTCCATTGCGAATATGTAACATTATATGCCCTCATCAAATGTTCTTACGTTTTGTGTTCTTTGTAGGTCGGAACATTTATGTTTTATCAATGTCTCTGATCTCGCTGTTATGTCTCGATTTATCGTGATTTCATTGTGTATCGAGTGCCGAGTTAAGTAGATGGCGGCTGCCCCTGGATGACGGCCGAGGCCTGGCCAGGAGCTGGGCACCGAGGTCGTCTGGCTGATGGACGACATGCGAGTCATCCAGCTCCACCCGGGCCGTGATGTGCTGGCTGTGGGCCGTGATGTGCTGGCTGTGGGCTGTGATGTGCTGGCTGTGGGCCGTGATGTGCTGGCTGTGGGCCGTGATGTGCTGGCTGTGGGCCGTGATGTGCTGCTGTGGGCCGTGATGTGCTGGCTGTGGGCCGTGATGTGCTGGCTGCGGGCAGGGCTGAGGGCTGCACTGAGTTGTGCCCAACAGCTGGCATAGCTCGTAATTGTTCAGACCTGTGTGGTTCGTGTGATTCATGCGACGTGGAATACATAGCTCTTGAAGCAATATATATATATATATATATATATACATATGGGTGTGTAAATGTGGATTTGTGTGTGTGTGCATAGTCCATGACGGCCTCCACAAATGCAATTCGATCTTGGGCTTCGTACTCTTGTCTTTAAGCCAATAGTTACTTGTCGATTTCAGCACTATTAGGTTTTGGTCATGAGCTGCTTAGTTGAAGTGTTAAAGTGGCGTCACCGATATCTGATGTGCTCTATTTGAACAGCAATACACGGCGAACGATCCGAATATCAGCAAATTTTCATGGTTTACTTTTGGGGTAATACTCGACGTTGATTTTTATTACCATTTAGCTTCGCAATATGCATCTCTCTCAAAGACTTCCACATTTAAAGACCTCCAAGAGTACGAGGTTGAACAGGTTTTTTTCAATATACTTCGACTTAGGAGAGGGCACAGGGGGGTTGTTAGCATGTGCCCTCCCCCATCGAAAGCTGGCGCCCCTCTAATTGGAAAAAGGCGCCAAGGCCAGCTTGAGTGCTTCCCCCCCCCCCTCCCCCGCCCATACTCAGCAGAGTTTTATCAGCAAGCCAAAGCAGCCACTCCCAGAGAAATAAGCGCCTCCTTGAGAGGAAAAGGCCATCTACATGGACTTACGCAGTGGCGCACCACCGAGGAAATGGCGCCCCTCCAGACGAGTGCCCCCTTCTCATGAAAATTCTTCCATACGTCCCTGATTCCAATGCATCCTCAATCCAAATTTCACCTAAATGATCCTTGCCATGTCACCCCTAAAGGTCACGAAAGTCAAACAATTTAAATTTTCAGTCGAAAAGTAATGTTAATACTTGGTTTGTTTGTTGTCCATTCTCATCCGATTTGAGATGCATCTTCTGAACCCAAGATATGGCTAAGAAAACAAAGCAATGCATATTTATTGTCGAAATATTGGATTCGTCTTCGGAACCGGAAGCTTGCCTTGATTTGAGCGTAGCCGTTTCTTAGATGCAGGTGAATGCATCAAGGCCAGCTTGCAGCCGGCACCAGCAGACAAAAACAAATATCTTGTAGGCTGTACCTGCAGAAAAAATACCTAAATGGCCTGGTGTATTGCTGTCGATTATTGTCATATCATACGGCCGTTCAATGAAATCAAACGGCCAGCTAGCAGCCAACGTTTTCTCTCGTGCCCTTAAGGCCAAACGCTTCCAAGTGCGCTAGATGTGAGTGCAATAGAGACGGGGGCTAGGATACCCCGAACAGTTGCTAGTTTTATCAATAGTTATCAATTTTATCAATGGTTTTATCAATTTATCAAGGAACCCTTCTAACTTCAGCAATATCATCGATCACCTAACTTTTTTTATTCAACCTATTGCTATGAATACAATGACATTTCACTGTAATCTTATGCTTGGCATTATTATATACCTGCTCGCTCTATCTTACAGAAGCTGACCGCAAGTGCTTGGAACAAATTTCCGCTGTAAACTCACATACAGTCGTCTCTAATAGTCACAGGGTCCACAAACGTTTCCGACGATGCTACGTGTGCGTGAGTTCCTATGTGTCCCCCAACACCAGCCGTTCACGAACACAGACCGGACGACACATGGTGTGCACCCGTGTCCCTCAACACCAGCCGTTCACGAACACATACCGGACGATACATGGTGTGCCAGCCTGATTCTGCACTGCAAGGGAATCCTATAGATAACCTGCGTGACGGACCTTGGTTTTGAATCAGGGGACAGAAACCACTTTCGAGGTAATGTGAGCCGATTTTTACTTGAGAGGGCCTTGAGCCCATGTGGTGGGACAAATTGATTCATTGTGCACATATTCTTTTGGATAAAAGTGCGTTGCGAGATGATTTTTTTCTGAAACAGCTATATATCTGTGATATTTTGAGTTCTACTGACGTATCGCCCTTACCTCAACTTACC
>JAOTOM010005134.1:657500-767500 GCA_034440615.1 Ashinkailepas kermadecensis | reverse complement strand
TGACCTTCACTAAGTAGTCTGACCTGGTGCTCTTTTGCTAGGTGAAGAGCTGATTCTGAGCAGCATTTGACACAGAAACGAACAAGGCGAAAACCATACTCAGCCTGCCCCCGTTTCGGGGAATGTTTGAGCGACCCAGTAAGTTGGTCTACGATAGCGGTAAAACAGCGGCACGCAAAGCCTCGCAATTTCGTGCAAAGTGACAGAAAATGGCATACCTTTTCCAGCCAGATCACTGACATGCACAAGTCAAAGACGACCACATCCAAAGACATTCGACACAATTTAACTTTGCCAACGAACACAATCATAAAATGAACACGCAAAACTATATGTAAGATTCAAGACATGCAACATTTATTTTTGGAAAGCGATCATACCACAGACCTAGAGTCACGATAAATGTGACGCTATTTTTTGTCGTTTTCAATTATTATGCACGAGTACTTTTTGCATGGACATCGTGGATGATTAGGTACTCTCCTGCAACAACCTCCCTAATCTTTGGCTATCCCCGTCAAACGACCTGAGATCAATTGAGGGCATATTGTGCGCAATGTATTGCACCTATGTACCCGATTATGTAGGCGTCATATTTTCATGCTTTAGGCTGAATGTTTTCAAAGTCCAATTCTACGCCATCCATCAAGCCATAGAAACAAAATTGGAGACCAAGGCCAAGGTCACGTTCATTGGAGGTCAAGAATATATTTCCACAAAGGCTAAATTTGTATAGACAACGAAAGGTCGCGCGCTCATGAGCTCATTAAACACCGATAGGAAGCAAATTAGCTTGGTGCAGCTTAGTTTCGCCAGACTAATTAACGCCGCGACCACCACTATAGGTACACGGCCAAACTTCGACGATGGTCATCAAGCACTTCACACAGGAGGAAGCCTAAGTTCACACAAGTTTGTAGCTGTTCATTAGCCACCTCTTTTCACACCGTCTGCTTCTGAGAGCTCATTAGTTGCTGAGGCATGCAAATATTACAAAATCACAGTTTTTGGAAGTTTTGTCTATGCAACCTTCATCTCAATAAAAGTTTAAAACGTTACTGATTTCGGGTTAAGTTAGTGAGTGTTCTGTCGACATACCTTCTATTTTCCTCCGTTGCACGGTTCTTAAGTTGGAGGGAGGGATGGGGAGGAGGTGCTCAATCACACACACACACCCTGATGCGGGGTGGAAGGATTCTATTCCTGGTGCCCCTAAGTGAAGAAAGATCAGGACAAGGTACCATTGGTTTCGTATCAGGACATTGCACTTCAGACGGTGGGTGCATTCAAACAGCTTCTGCAGCACAGCCTAACACCACCCGCTGACAAAACCGCGTGAAGACACTTGACCTAAACCACCTACATATATCAGCATCGCCTGCAGACAACAGCATCACATGCAGACACAATACCATCTGGTGGCACCAGTACCACCTGCAGACACCAACACCAACCATTGATACATCAACACCAGCAGCAGGCACTATTGCCATCTACAGACACCAACACCGACTCTGGCGTCACCAGCACCAGATCTGGTGACGCCACCACCTACTCCGGTGTCATCAGCACCAGCTCTGGCGACGTCGGCACAGGTTCGGGCGACACCAGCTGCCGCCGCCACCAGCTGCTGCGAGCCGCCACCACCAGCTGCCGCCACCACCAGCTGCCGCAACCGCCAGCCGCCGCCACCACCAGCTGCCACCACCACCAGCTGCCGCCGGCTACAAATGCCCTCTAGGTACACAATCTGTCTTCGTTCAGTTGGGAAATGCTCGTAAAGATGGGACTCGGCTGGCCATCACAGATCGGAATGGCCACGGCCGGCGTTCTGGTGCCTCACCAGGTCACATCGTTCGCCTGGGATGACTGAGCTGAGCTCAGTGCTGGCTATTGCGGAGAATGTGCGCAGTATTGTGCACCCTTGGCAGTGTTCGGGCGCCCTTGATGTTCTGACGGAAGGTGCTTCTGGTCCAGCGATCCCTCCCCTCGGCGGTTGGTCTGTCCCCCACGACCTGCCCGTGTTGGAATCAGGCATGTTTCAGGTGAGTAATAACTAACAAAGAACAGACTGCGAATTTCCCCAAGATATAGTTGTGTGCCAGACAGCTTCAGACGTAGCATGGCACGAACTGCAGACCCAACACACACGCCAGCTGATTCACGGGAAACAAACGTTGCCGCTTTAATAGCGGTAAATTGATTTTTGCTCCTTGTAGCGTTTAGTTAACTTGCCGGTTACTTGGAAATTTGCATTGCAAAATTGAGTGAGACATGACTGAAGCTTACACCATCATCCAGTTGTAGGTTATTTCATGGTGTTGCTCTACTGCATGTGATGGCTTCGTACCTCTGACTTAACCCATGCGCATCGCAATGGGCAGGTTGTTTCGTTCCAAAACGTATCAGTCTTTTCTTCGATATTATTACGCTTTAAAGTATCCACGAGGAAAGTTTTACACATATTTTACCTCATGAAGCAATACAAATGTTAGGTTTGGTTAGGTTAGGGAAGGTTAGGCTTTTCATTTAAGTCGGACAAATTTGGCTTTTTTAAGGTTCTGAGGAAACAAAAATTCCTTAAGGGAAAAAAACTTTGTTTCTTTAAAAACAGAATCGCCTTAGTTAGGTTAGGTTGGGTAGGTTAGGTTTCTTAATTAAAAAATTATTGAGACAATTTCTTTGTTTGCTTGACAATTAAAAAATAATAATTTGTGTTCCGGCATGGAAGGTTAGGTTAGGCAAGGTTAGGTTATGTTACGTTTTTTCCTTCTTTTGAAGAATATTTTATAATATATTACCCAACTCCAAATCGTTTTCGATGTTATTTTCCTCCCAACTGAAAAGTATGCATTTGCAGAGGAAGTGAGTGGTCGCAACATGTTAACCACGTTGATAAACATTGCATTGGAAAAAGGAGGTTAAAAAATTCAAAAATTACCTTAACCTGCAGCCATTTTTCATTTTTCTCAACTAAGAAAAGAGCTGTATATTCTCGTGATGTTTTTCACTTGTCAAGAACCTCGAAATTCGAAGCGCATCAATATTAACCATATTCTTAGGTCATGTGACCAGTGTACGGCTCCTGATTCTTGTGACGTCACAGGGTGGGACAGAACACGACCCGAGCCGAGGCGCGGGAGGCGCAAGTATAAAGAACGCGGGTAGTTCGTAGTTTTGATCTGGTTCTCGTGCCATTTGCAGAGGTGCAAAAATCTGCCAATCGGATACCCTCCCTGGATTCCAAAGGCCAGTTTCGCTGCCTATCATATGCCACCGTACCTAGTGCATTTACCACTTCAAGTGTATATTCCAGCGTGCAGTACGGCCACTGAGATGGATACAGGGGGTGGGGAGCACTGGGGCATGTAGTCCCTCCCAATGGAAAGGTCGCGCCCCTCCAGAAAGGCTCGAGGGCACCCGCCCACCCTCCGCTGCAGGGGTTTATCAGCCAAAGGCTCCCCTCTCTGAGGAAAACATGGTCCCTAAGACCAACAGGCGCCCATTTAACCACCATGCCGCCCCGGTAGCGCAGTTGGTTAGGGCGCTGGCCTGCTCTGGTCTCCCCTGTCCTGGCGATACAGGGTTCGAATCGCTTCGCGCGCTCGCATTTAGCCACCGGCTGGGAGGGTCAGTTGGCAGCTGGCCCAATAAGGCCGGGGACGAGCTACCGGGTGGCCGTGTCGGTGCATTGACGGCACGTTAAACTTTCGATCAAAATTCTGCCGTTGAACTGGAATTCATAGATCGGGTGGTGAGGCCAGGGTTCATGCAACAAGCTCTGCTTAGCAATAGAACCCTGGTTCATAAAGCCACCCCAGCAAGAACTCGGATTAAATTTATTTATTAAAAAAAATTAATAAAAAAAGAGAAAAAAGACGAAAAGGTGCCAATTCAGTATGCTTGATTGCACCCCTTCTCCGTACAACGATTTTTATGCTGAGGCGTCGTTCCAGGGACATTACAACCTTTCCGAGTTATTACCTGTAATTTTGGTAATAATCTTCATTTGCATGAAACATCAATTTTAACGCAGTGGGGTTGCTACTGGTCTTGCCAAGATTGTGCTACCAATGAGTTGCACGCTATCAAGTCAATCTACGACCCTTCATGGAGGCTTAGATGGTACTTTTTTGCACTTCTGGCCATTTGTGTTATCTTTTCAGATAGCGATGCAGGGTGATACCAGCACTCTGAATAAAAATCGTTGGTGTCTGACACCGACGTGTCCAAATACGAACAAGGTCACACTATAGGAGAGCATTTTATGTACGTTCTCTACTTCCGCGAAGTTCGGAAGCAGGGGTACGTGGTGTGGGCTCATGATCCGGGGTGCGGGCTCATTTTCCGAGGATGCGGATTCCAGAAATTGTTGGGGGTGGGGGGGGGATTTTCGTGTCATTCGGGGCGACCGTCTTATTGAAAGTGAAGGCAGTGGCGTACCCAAGGGGGACAAAGATAAGGTAACGGCAGTCGCCTCTGAGGATCCTCGAAGATGCCCCTCTAGATCACTTAGGCGTCATTTCGGGACCCTGAGGCTTTTCCACTTTTACGGGGCCCGTCTGGCATCTGAGAGGGCACTTTGGTATTCAGGAGGCACTGGAAACTCGGGACATTGGAAACTACGGAAGGAATCCCGGAAACCTATGGAGGGAGACTGTAGAAACTCGGGTGGGGGGGGGGGGGGGAGCAGACAGACCATGGATGCTCGGGGGATGGAGACCCTGAAGGCTGAGAGCGAGGGAAGGGAACTCTGAAAACTCGGGGGGGGGGGGTCTGACACCCCAGGGGACGTGCACACACTGAGAGCCCTAGAATCTCAGAGGGCTCTGAAAAGTCAGGTGTCCCTGCCTAGTCAAGGGGCCCCAGAGCCATAGGAACACATGGATCCTGCCAACTAAAGTTCCGGGGCTCTGACAACTGAAGTTATGGGGCCTGCCAACTCAAGTTATGGGCCCTCACAACTCAAGTTATTGGCACTGACAACTCAAGTTATGGGGCCCTGACAACTCAGCAGAAACACCTGCCAACTTATAGGACTCTGGAACTACAGGAGGCAAAAATTCCAGGGACTCTGTAACCTCAGAGGAGTCCTGGCACCTCAGGTGCCACCTCAAAGGACTCTGGTGTGCCAGATGACCCGGGGTCCTCTGGCACACCAGAGCTCCTTAAGTCAGGGTTCAGAAAAATTGACAAGTCAGCGGGACTGTCATCCCGTGGGATCCTGGGACCACGGGTTCCCTGCTAATTCAGGGGACCTAGAGCCCAAAGTGGTCCTGATACCTAAAGTGACCATGGAACCCATCATGACGACGACTTAGTGGCAGGGTATCCGAATTCGCTTGGTTGGGCGTCAGGATGTAAATAAAATCATTAATCCCTGGAGAGCTTGTGATAGGCAATGGAAATGGAAACGCATTCACTGATCCCGTACCTCGAAATAGGAACAACTTCCGATTTTGATGACTGTATTTCTCAGGACTTGGATGCAACATCAATAAGAAATTGTTTTGACATCCTGGCCTAGACGCCTAAAATCACTAATTTATACCCACTGCTCAGTGGGCCCTGTCAACTCAGCGGGACCTGTCAACTAAGCGGGACCTGTCAGCCTATGAGGCCCTGAAAACTGTGAAAACTCAGGGAGTCCTGGAACCTCAGAGGACCACGGACCCATGGGCGGCGGATTGTGAAAGCAGGAAGAGCGGTTGCCCCTTCTTGTTTCTGGCATCACTGACTTACATGTGGCCATCTATCTGTACTTAGTGCCTTGAAAGCCGTTTCAATTGCGTTCGTCCGAATCGCGTGGTCTGCAAGATCAATGGCAACAGAGATAAATGGCCTCCGGTGCAGTGCTCACCAAGCCTTGAGACCACACTCACATGGATCCGAAAACGTTCTCGAGAGCTAAAACGGAAAATTATTCAGCACATGACGCAACTCTGGTTCACTTAACTTGGACCCGCGCGCGGGCAGAAGGGTGTCGCATCGCTTCCCACTTTTTACGACCCCCGAAAAGCAGCATGGGCTAGCGCACCAACGCTTGGTATGACTGTAGTGAAGGTTTTTCTGTCACCCTCTGCTTATGGGGCAAACCTTCATTTTCGGCTCGTAGAATAGTCTAGGGTACCTCAGCGTTTGCGATATTTAAAACCCCGGTTATGTTTTCATCCAATGGCTCTGTCAACTATCTCCGAGCTCTGATCTGCACACCTCTTGACACGCACTTCCAAAGCCAGCACTTCTATATTGTGCGAATTAGTCAACAGACAAATGCAACGAAGATCAGACATTAATGCGCAGCGTGATACAGCGTTAACAATGTAGCTTCATTTTTGATAGACAGGTGCAACAGTTTTCTATCAGCGAACTACATCTCGACAGACAGCGACTCTCAGGCAGAGTCCAGGCGTACCTTAGTATGGGGCCAGGGCGGCTGGCCAGGCGGCGGCGAGCCGCCTGAGGGGCGATCGCCCCCGACGACCGTTCGTCCAAGATCGCCCTCCTGCCTCGGGGTACCGTCGCTAGATACTCGCAGACAACGACACGTCACTGGTCACGTGACTTAGTCCACATCACTACTGTGCCGCATGGCCAGTGGGGTTACTCATCCCCGCTGGAGAATAAAGCTCGCTCTGAACTGGCGTCTAGAGAGCACAATGGCTCTCTCTGAACCCCGTGCACTGTACTGCAGACGGGCGCGCTGTTCTCTGACATCAGACATATGTCAGCTCAGAGTCAGATATCAGAGCCGCCTCTGATGACATCCAGAGACTGGCCTCGCGTGGGAGCGAGTGCTGAGACGGCACCTTCTGTGAGGCCCGCGCGGTATCGGGGTCAGACAGTGAGCTGTCAGCATTTCACCGGACGTTGTTCTACAACAATCGGCTGACTGGCAGAGGCTCGGTACTGCAGCGTCTGGTCTGGCGACACGGCGCCTGACACACTAGCGACACACGACGTTCAATTCGCCGCATGACGGCTGGCAAAGACATCATAGACACGCCTGTCCATAGGGTTCCCACAATATAATCACTTGTCCTACATCGCCCACTGACGATCACATCACCCACTGGCAACGGCGGCGCGGCGCGCGCCGGGGAGGGGACTGAATGGCTGGGATTTAGATGCCACAAAACCAACTTTGTTACATGGCTGAGAGGGCCTTCTTTTTCCAGATATTATGCCATGTGAAATTACAGTGTCGATTCAGATCACTAAACTATGCTGCCGGATAAACATACCATATATATTTTGTCAGAACATCACAATTTATCGGCAATTGGTCTCACTGCATCTTGTTGCATTAACATGTCTTATTCCATGATATACAATGAGATATGTTATCATGCTCCATATCCCCCTCCCCCAATGGCAAATGTTAAATGTGATATGACGATAGCTGATCCCGCATAGACTATTTACCTTTCTCAGATGATACAAGCTCAATGCACGAACTTGACGACAAATTACCTTTTTCAGCTTTTGGGTTAGTTGGGGATTTAATTTGGACGCGGAATGTAAACTAGCAGTCAATTTCTACTCGCAGATACAAAAATAGTGTTATCGGATGCTACTTCGTAAGTTTCTGAAATCAAGTCAACACTTCGACCTAATCAGACTCTTCGAATGTGCGGCAAAATGCAAGAAATCGCACATAGTTGGTATCCAGAGATACTGTTGAACAGTACGCTGAATATTTGAAGCGCGTACGTGTTTGCACTTCATTTTTACACAGAGACATGTCAAATGTCACAGTTCTCGAATGTTTCGAGAAGATGTGTTAACTCGAGCACTGGAAAGGGCAGTGCACATTCCCTCCCCAGTTCCTTGTTTTATTATCTCAAGCACCACAAACGGACTGGTGCCATTATTTGCCTGCGTTGAAATAGTTAGTTTTTTTTTGCAGCGCGTCGCATTAATACAGAAATTATTAAATCGGTTGAACCCATTGGAAGCCATTGTCGTACAAAATCAAACCTACCGGACGAAATGCCGTGGGGAACAATAACTAGCAACATCAGGCATGTTGTAGACTAACTAACCTATATTAGCTGTGTCTAGCTGTGCTAGGTTTCCATCAAACATACATATTAGTTAGACAATTGACAGCAAATCGTCATGACCTATGGCCACCAAATCTGCACAGAAGGAAATCCCCATGATCTCCATCCACCCGATGAATTTGATGTTCCTAGCTGTCGTAGTCTCTTTTATGTGTCATAAATTCAACGTTTTTCTACGGGTGAGGGACAGCTTTCTCCCTCCCCCACCGTTCGTCTTCCCGGGCGAGGTATTCCAGTAAGCGTATCTCGACCCTGGCAGTGCAAGAGGATCGGTGAATTTCACTCCCACTAACTTTGGTTCCAGGCTAGACAGAAAGATGCGGTCCAAGCTAGACAGAGAGATGTGGTAAACGGTATGGTATAGCCCCATTCGTGATCTTAGTTATTTCCAACATTTTTGTCTAGTTTTGATAGCGGACCTATTAAGTCAGCTCGAATAAGTCATGTCCGGGTGCACCCTGTCACCCGGTCTTCGCCGTGGTCTAGTTGTGGAACCAATGCGATGTCTTGTTTCAATGACTGACTCATAAATCTACTCGGTTGCAATGTCGGTGACGGATTTCAGTTCTCCGGCGAAATTCACGAGATTGATATCGGGCTTAAATCAGGAGCGGCGCGCGTATGCAAACATAGGTAGGCAGCATAGAATGGATAGTTCCACTTGCATAATATATAGCCTCAAACGCGCTATACCCCTCAACGAATTGGTGCATTTATTGGGCATAAATTAAGATAATTTGACACGTCGTATTAATGCAACGTAGTGTGTGGAAGGACCTCCGTCACCCCTCCAGAGAACCCATGGTGAAGCCCGTGAACCGACATACCCTTCGTGCCACAAAATCCTGCAAACGGCTTAGAATCGACACTGCCACCTTACCCCCGACAAATTCCCGGTCACGCTCTGAAGTTCGGCCCCTCTATCCTTGAAACAAAATCCCAAATGCTCATAGATCATCGGTAGCTTCTCTGAATTCACAATTTCCACCCCTGGCCCCCTACTTTAGCATAATTTCCTGGTGACTCCCCTGAATCAACACCTTCACCACCGATAAAACTCCGTGATGACACCCGTGAATCAACACCTGATGTCATGTCTTTGGAAACCGATACATCGATTTTGTAACTACTTGAATATATTTTCCAGTCCTAAGTGGTATAATGGCCGCTTAAATTTTTAAATTGTAAAAAGTAATGGTAAATTAACGAGGTAAAATAATGTAGAATCCTATAAAATAAAATAACATAGAATATATTTTGAATTATTTTTATTTGAATTACTGGAATAAGATTAAAATGACCCAGAATGACCCAGTAGAGTGCATACGGTAATTAAATGACCTATAATACACTACCTGCACCTGTATTGATTTGTCGGTATACATTGCTCCGATTGTACTTCATAGCAAGCAACCGTTTGGGACCCCTAACGAACGAATTCATGACATCAATAGAACATGATGTAAAATGACCTTGAAGTCACTTGTTTTACACGATGTACCCTAGGTTTTAATTTGAAGCTACTGAGTCTCATGTTGCTGTCCCAATTAGTTCTGCTGCTATGCCAGAGAAACCAATAGGAGGGAGCAACCTTCCTAGGCACGCACGGCACATGTTTTCCCCTCCTCCACGTTGTTCCTTGGATACTCTGTTGTCAGGAACCGACAACACTGTTGTCCGGTTCCGGACAACAGAGGACATCAACAGAAGATAACAGAGGATAACAAATGAATTCCTCCGTGTCTCTCTTTGTCCTTCCTATCTCTCTGTTCTCCATTTCGTCCTTTACACGCAACTCGAAATCAACATTGCCACGGTCAGCTAGTCTCGAACCCACATCCCTTGGTTTACTAGACCGATCCTCTAGCATCCAGAATACTGATGCCCACTCACCACGGCCTAATTTTTGCATGTGACTTAGTGTCTGGCAGGCACAGAATACCGACACATCCATTATAACTCTCTATCTCTCTAATCTCTCTATCTCTCTATCTCTCTATCTTTCTCTCTCTCTCTATCTCTCTCTCTCTCTCTCTCTCTCTCTCTCTCTCTCTCTCTCTCTCTCTCTCTCTCTCTCTCTCTCTCTCTCTCTCTCTCTCTTCTCTCTCTCTCTCTCTCTCCTCTCTCTCTCTCTCTCTCTCTCTCTATATATATATATATATATATATATATATATATATATATATATATATATATATATATGTATATATATATATATATATATATATATATATATATATATATATATATATATATACATATATATATATATATATATATATATATATATATATATATATATATATATATATATATATTACACATAATCATTGTGTGTCTCCAGAAGAGTTCAATAGACTTCAGTCATTTGCTATCAATGTATTAACTCTATACCTGAAACAAAAGAGATCAGTGCAATGAACTGTGCAATACCAATGATGCCTCCCCCCTCCCCCTCAACGAGGCCGGCCGACACATCAGCGGTCACCACCGCAGCGGCGGCGCCTCGATGGACACGGGGAGCATGAAAGTACACGACCAGACCGCGGTACGGTAAAGGACGACGGCAGACACCAGCTGAGTTTAGGTTCGTACAGCGTAGACTCGACTTGGCACATAAACAAACAAAAACAAGTACAAAACTACACCACTTCGCTTCGCACGCGCCACTGCTCAGATTCAACGGTGCGTGTAACCATGAGTATTCCCACTCATGGAGGGACTAAGCCGCCTCGGGGCTCTCCGAGGCCGTACGGATCCATCCCGTGCGCGCGCGACTGGCTGGACCACTGGCGGGTTGACCGGGGGTGATGGAGTGGCAGGCGCCACTGGAGGCATCGCTGACGGGACCGGCACCATCTGGGATTCCGCTGAGGAGGCCGCCGACGGCTTCTGCCCCGGTAGCGCCGCTGTAGGTGCAGGCGATGCATGCTCCGCTGGCACAGGCGCACGTTGGACGGAAGGCGGCTGCGTGAGTGTCCGTAGTGGCGTCGATGCGGTGGGAGTGTTGACTCCTGGCGCTGGAGTGTCAGGAATGGATGTCGGTGGTAGTGGCCGGCGACCACGGAGATGAGGGGCTGTCGGCTAGGAGGGGCTGTATCCGACGGAGGAAGCGCCGATTTCTGAGAGTTACGCGGCCGGATCCATGCATCTTCACCCCATACTGATCATGGTGTAAGGTCTGGATAATGACGCCGGTCTTATCCCATCGATTTGGCCGGTTGCCCTCCTGGTTTTGGACTTGAACTAGGTCTCCAATGGCTAGACGAGGAAGGGTTTTAGTGTGTTCTGACCATCGCTCGGCGGCTTTAACATGACGGACCCTCAGTGCCCATTCTCGCTCAGCTGCGGTCGTTCGCCATTCTTCTCGTGGGGTGAATTTGTCCCGAGTGACCGGAAGGAAGTCTCTGATTTGCCTTCCGAAGATGATCTGAGCTGGTGATAGCCCCAGGTCACGGTCAGGTGTGTTGCGGTGCTGCAACAACGCCCGGCAGAACTGCTCGTTGTCTAGTCGTCCATTCGCATCTGCATTGTCCCGAATGAGTCGTTTTCCGGATTTGACTGCGAGCTCCGCTCGGAGGTTTCAGTGCGGGAAAGCGGCGGAAGAGATCCGATGGTGGACACCATAATCCTTCAGGAACTGCGTAGTCTCGAACGCCGCAAATTGGAGTCCACCGTCCGATGACAGCTCGTCGGGAACTCCGAAGGTGTGGAACAGGGAACGGAGATGCTTGACGAGGGCCCTGGACGTCGCGCCACTGACGCCACAGTGGAAGATAGATAGCCATCCGCTATGCCGATGAACAACAACCAAGTAGCTGGATCCGTTCAAGCTGAAGTAATCTGCACAGATCCGGTGAAAGGGATACGCAGGCGGATGTGTCCCAGTCGGCGGTGCTGCTGGGTGGGATGGCGCCACTTGGTTACAGGTACTGCAGCCAGCCCGCTTCTGTTGGATGGCGCCCGTGATGCCAGGCCACCAGACACTGGATCGGGCTCTTGCATGCATGCCATCTGTGCCTTGGTGGGCAGAGTGGAGAGCGTCCAGTATTTCACCCCGCAGGACCTGTGGTACCAGAATCCTACCCTCAAAGAGAGGAAGTCCATCATGCACGGACAGGCCGGTTCTAATCCTGTCGACCAATTGTTAAATCTTGGGATCCTTTGCTACTGCGTCGCGGATACGTGTCAGTGTCACCGGCCTAACAACGTTCGCCGCAGTGGCCACACTCGCTCCCACGTGCTGTTCCAGATGAAGGGACCGGTCACGTTCCTCGTCAGATACCAGACAGTGCAGACCCGCTAGTGTGCTGATAGCTGGTGTCCTGGACATGGCATCAGGACCCGTATGCAGTCGTCCAGGAACGTGTATGATTTTGAACCTATAGGGCAAGGTTTTCTCTTTCAGCTTCAGCAGTCTTGGGTTTGGAATATCTTCCAGACGCCTGTCACCGGGGGTCTTAACCAGAGGCTTGTGGTCAGTCGCAATGGTCAGGTTGCCACAGCCTTGGATGAAGTAGCGATTCTTATGTAGAGCATCCGCCACGGCCAGGGCTTCCCCCTCAATAGGGGCGTAGCGCGACTCTGTCAGGGAAGTAAACCGACTGCCCGCCAGTACGAGCTGCCAGCCATCCGGACAGCAGTAAGGGAGTCTGATGCACAAGCACAATGTTTTTGCGTCAGGCAGAACCCAATTCCGGTCTTGGAAAAGTCTGTCAATAGACATGTAGGACGTCCGGCTTTGAACGTTCGCACACCCTTCTCCACCGCACGCAGGATCATGGCTTTCGATTCGCAGAACAATCGATCCAGTTGTTCGTCCCAATAGAAGGTGACTCGTGGTTTCAGAAGCTCGCGGAAGGGCTCCATCACAGATCGTACGGCATAAGCGTAGCTGACCTGCTGGACGAGACCGAACCAAGAACGGATCCCGGTGATGTTGGTCGGTGTTGGAAAGTTTCGGATGCTTTCAAGCAGACGTTGGCTGGGTCTGACCGATGCTGGTGTTACCTCGAACCCAGCGAACTCCACTGTGTCTTGTGCGAACTGGAACTTGGCCGGGTTGAAGATGATCCCTTTAGCGCTGCAAAGGCTGATGTAGTGGCATGTTCGAAAGAAGCACTGCTCGATCGTGTCTGTCCAGAACAGGGTGTCGTCGACACACTTCACCTTATACGGGATGTCACGATTGATGAGATCAAAGCGATGGGTGTATCCATCTCCTGCCGCCAGATAACCCTGGAGTGTAGTCATATAACGGTAACGTCCCCACGGTGTTATGAAGGTGGTGCATTCCTGGCTATTTTCGTGCAGCGCAACGCTGTGGTATCCATTCCATACATCCAAGACGGTTTTCTTCGTGTTTGTTGGTACGTAAGATGCCTGGTGGAATGGCGGTGGTGTATGGTGTGTCTGCCGGACAGATTCTTGGTTCAGGGCCTGGAGGTCGACCCTTGACAAGGTCTTCGCCGCGAACGGCTATCGAAAGAAAAGCGCTTCGTCTGCTGCACGAAAACACAAAGACCGAAAAAGGAAAACGGGTAACAGGCTGAGATATATTTCAGTTCCATATTACCCGGGCGCTGGAGAGCGCTTGGAACGCCGCCTGAGGCCCCTGGGAGTTGTCATCGTTCATGCGTCTGACCAATCTTTAAAAAAACAGACTGTGCCAACGTCTCAAAGACCGAAGAGATCGGGGACAAAACTCGGGAACCATATACCGCCTAACATGCGAATGCAACGCAACGTACATTGGCGATAGTGGTCGGCCGCTGGACAAGCGCCTGAAGGAACACCGGAACGCTCTCTCCAATGCCCAACCAGAAAAGTCCGCAGTTGCCGAACACGCTGTAGATACTCGGCACGATATCAATTGGAACGATGTGGAGATTCTGAGACGTGAAACACAGTTCAGGAGAAGGAAACTGTTAGAATCTTACCATATTAGAAAGTCGCGACCAGAGCTAAATCGGGATAGGGGTTTAGAATGGTCGACCATCTGAAGAGTGGCTAATATTGACGAGCAGTAGTCTTGGGGGAGGGGTGGGGGAGAATTAGGATGTTAATTGTGATGTATTTTATAGCCTACCGTTTTTTACTACGTGGAAGTTTTCAAGTGTGTTGTTTTACAGTCCCTGCCGTGTTATGCTGCATTAAAGTGCCGCATTCCTCACTGCTCGTGTCCTGTTTGAAATTTTGTTGAAAACCTTAATTGTCTTCTCTTTTAATATACCATCTGACGACGGAGCCGCTAAGAGGTCCGAAAGCTCATGAATTGTTTTTACAAAAAGGGTCATCCCAGAAACACTATCATATATATATATATATATATATATATCTCTCTCTCTCTCTCTCTCTCTCGCTCTCTCTCTCTCTCTCGCTCTCCTCTCGCTCTCCTCTCTCTCTCTCTCTCTCTCTCTCTCTCTCTCTCTCTCTCTCTCTCTCTCTCTCTCTCTCTCTCTCTCTCTAACATACTTGTCCTACAGAGGACAAACACTGGGTATCATGTTGAAATAATGAAATACGCATCGATTAATAATAGATATATTCACATATCATGACAACGATTCAGCGTATGAATGTCTCACGCCAACTGATTGACGCTGATGCCTCGAGTCACCCACGCCAACTGATACCTCGAGTCACCCACGCCAACTGATGCCTCGAGTCACCCACGCCAACTGATGCCTCGAGTCACCCACGCCAACTGATGCCTCGAGTCTACCCACCACGAGTAGGATGTAGGCTATTTATATGTATATATATATATGCGTAGATACACAATTTCAATATCAGGGAAACGACCTAAAACACCGGCAACAATTGGATTAAAAACAATTACGTTTAATCAGACATGGAAGAGCCCAGATCAAAGTTGCCCGGGGTTCTTTGGCTTTCACAGTGCACGAGCGCCAAGTTGCCCGTGGTTCTATGGCTTCCACAGCATACGAGACCCAAGATAACGGCATCAGGATGCGGATCCACTTAATCTCTCCCAGGTTTCACTTTTCGCTCTCTTTCTCTCTGTCTCTAATTCTCCCTCTTTCTCTCTAATTTTCTCTGTTGCTGTCTCTCTCCACGGGGCAGCACATGAACCATCAGTTTTTGCGCGCCTCATCCCACAATTTGATCACCCATCCACACACGACAGTGCTGCCGCCACCAGCGATATCACGAAACGAGCCGGAGCGAACGCACACACATAGACGGCGATTCATAAACTGGGAATGAACTATGCGCACGTGGACTGCGATAAGTGCAGCACGCCGCCCACTGGTCCTGCACTCCGCCGGCCGTCTCGCCATGCACATCGCCGCGGGCGGCGCGGTCAGCATCGATCTGTGCAGCGGCGGCGGTGATGCCGTCTGGACGCCCATTGCTCACTGTGGTGCCGGCGCCAGGACTCCGGACTCCGGGCGCCGGCCACCGACGTCCGAGCCGCCGGCCGCCTCGTGGGCGGCGGCATGTGCGCGTCGGCGCGCGGTGCACACGCACTGGTGCACGGCACGTGACCCGGCCGGCCAGCGTCACCGGAGCGTCCACTGGTGGCCGTGTCGGCCGTCAGCACGGCCGCGCTCGTCGCCTCACACGCGTGCCACAGCTGCCCACGTTGGCACGCCGTCTTCTTGCCTGGCGGCTGTCGGCGCACTCCCCGACACGAAAAGCCGCACATGACGCCGCAGCGTCTACGATCGGCATCGATGAGCGTCATTGACGGGCGGCCTGCACGAATGATGCACCGTTTGCACTGTGCACGTCATCGGCGCGTTATTTTCGCGGACAGTCCGTGGCTGCCAGGGTAAGTGTGACGCCACACATACACCGGCTCTGCCCCTGCCGCCACCAGCCCGGTCAGCTCAGTCTGTGCCGCAGTCACCGCTGTTGAGCGCACGCGTCTGACCGGCCGGTGACCTCGGGTCGTGGTCGGCGCTCATAGCACGGTGCCGAGCAGGGCAAGCGACTGCAGTGTGTTGTGGTCGGAGGAGCAGAACTGGACGAACTCCTCGGGCGATATTGCGCCGTCTCCGTTCGCGTCCATCTTCTGCAAAACAGGGAGGAACGGTCCAGGTGGCAGCGGTGAGACTCGGCTGAGGGAACAGCGGTGAGGGGCCAACAGTGAGACACGGCTCAGGGAGCGGCGATGAGACAAGGCTCAGGGAGCAGCGGTGAGCGGCTACGAATCTGAGATAAGTCGGTATGACTTTGGTGATAGCCAAGCAGATCAACAGTCGGCATGCATCGCGCGGTGGGCAGGGAGAACAGGACTGACTTCTCCGATGCTGCCCGCACCGTTTGAAAGTCAGCATGGTGCGCAAAGAAACGACATTGAAGCAACGTTTCCACAACTGCAGGGAAGTTTGGCCCACGTTCGGATTCTGCGGAACTGTGTACGAGTGTTTGCAAATACAAGTTCAACGATCAAGTCGGCAATTCAGGATTTCATGCTATAAGTATGATGGCCCAGGTGAAACTAAACTAGGCCAGAGCTTTGAATAGGGCCCAATGCGCCAGCAAACAAGCTTAGTCGTGGACTGACTCTGAAATCTGCCTCTCCTTGATAGTCTAGCAGACGCGAGATATTATATGCTGGATGAGTGTCCTCCCACCATTGCGTGTCCATTTCTGAGGACTTCGTAAAATATCTGAACAAGAAGCAAGCGCTGAAAACTGCATTTCAAAAGAAATTGTTTGGTCCTCGGACATCATCATAAATTGTGTTGATTGGTGTTGACGTGTCGTACAAGCTGACGACGAGTGTGGTTTTGGCCGAACGCTACTGCCTCAGATGTGGAAGTGTGTTAAATGCCCCGCCACCTTCTATACATATATGCTTCAGCAGCCAGCTGTTGGATACAGCCGATTCAAATTGGAATGGGAAGGTTTTGATTGTACGTGATTTCAGCGAGCTTCGCTTTTTTTTCTCTTTTTCGGGGCAGTGTGCCACAATATAGGTCAGGTAAGTGAAAAATGAGACCTATTGTTTTTTCTTCAATTCACCCATCTATTTCAGAGCTGGCTCACCGGTTCCAGCTGGTTTCGATAGATGATGGGACTTGACTCTGCAAGCCCAATGGGCACGCCGATGGACATTCAGCGGCCAATTGACGGTTTGCACTGATCTAAACGACCATCAATGACCATGTGTCCAGCAAGACTGATGAGGACAGCGTCACGTGTGTCCAGCAAGACTGATGAGGACAGCGTCACGTGTGTCCAGCAAGACTGATGAGGACAGCGTCACGTGTGTCCAGCAAGACTGAGGAGGACAGCGTCACGTGTGTCCAGCAAGACTGATGAGGACAACGTCACGTGTGTCCAGCAAGACTGATGAGGATAGCGTCACGTGTGTCCAGCAAGACTGATGAGGACAGCATCGCATGTATCCAGCAAGACTGATGAGGACAACGTCACGTGTGTCCAGCAAGACTGATGAGGACAACGTGACGTGTGTCCAGCAAGACTGATGAGGACACCGTCACATGCATCCAGTAAGACTGATGAGGACAACATCACATGTGTCCAGCAAGACTGCTGAGTACGTCACTTGGGCACAGCAAGACTGATGAGGACAGCGTCGCATGTATCCAGCAAGACTGATGAGAGCAACGTCACGTGTGTCCAGCAAGACTGATGAGGATAGCGTCACGTGTGTCCAGCAAGACTGATGAGGACAGCATCGCATGTATCCAGCAAGACTGATGAGGACAACGTCACGTGTGTCCAGCAAGACTGATGAGGACACCGTCACATGCATCCAGTAAGACTGATGAGGACACCGTCACATGTGTCCAGCAAGACTGATGAGGAAAACGTCACGTGTGTCCAGCAAGACTGATGAGGACACCGTCACATGCATCCAGTAAGACTGATGAGGACAGCATCGCATGTATCCAGCAAGACTGATGAGGACAACGTCACGTGTGTCCAGCAAGACTGATGAGGACACCGTCACATGCATCCAGTAAGACTGATGAGGACACCGTCACATGTGTCCAGCAAGACTGCTGAGTACGTCACTTGGGCACAGCAAGACTGATGAGAACAACGTCACATGTGTCCAGCAAAACTGATGAGGACAACGTCAAATGTGTCCAGCAAAACTGATGAGGACAACGTCACGTGTGTCCAGCAAGACTGATGAGGACAACGTCAAATGTGTCCAGCAAAACTGATGAGGACAACGTCACGTGTGTCCAGCAAGACTGATGAGGACACCGTCACATACGTCCAGTAAGACTGATGAGGACAACATCACATGTGTCCAGCAAGACTGCTGAGTACGCCACTTGTGCCCAGCAAGACTGATGAGAACAACGTCACATGTGTCCAGCAAAACTGATGAGGACAACGTCAAATGTGTCCAGCAAAACTGATGAGGACAACGTCACATGGCGTCAAATGACAATATTTCATAATTTGGCTAAGTTCACAACCTCCATCTAACGTATCTTCACAGCCAATCAACCAAATAGGCCGATTTAAACACAATTCATAAATAGTACGGAATGCTACAAGATGGAGAGAGCAGCAATGTTTCTCTTTTAACTGCTATAGATGATGGGACACGTAACGTCTGGCGAAATAAATGGAAACTGTGGAAAAGTAGATAAATGTGCATAGATCAGCAGATTTTACGATCTAGACAAACTTCGCAGGGAGAGGAAATACGATTTCAAAACCGCAATATTATCAACACTTGTTCACACCCATGTCGTGGAAATACGCGAAAACTCTGAACTTCGGCACAAAATATTTAGTGATGTTTCAAATATACCGGTGGATATACCACTATCGTCGAGGTGAACACACCGCCGTTTGGTCTTTCTCAGTATCTGGGAAAGAGTGACTGAGTGTTCAGCGGCACACTACTCTCCCAGGTATATCAAGGGAAGTAAGTACCACAGTTTCTGTGAATAATACCGTCGATCACACACTCGGTGGCCACATGGTATCCGTTGATATTGCAAGTGATCATCAGCAAAACCACATAGTATCCGTTGATGTTGCAAGTGATCATCAGCAAAACCACATAATATCCGTTGATGTTGCAAGCGATCATCAGCAAAACCACATAATATCCGTTGATGTTTCAAGTGATCATCAGCAAAACCACATAGTATCCGTCGATGTTGCAAGTGATCATCAGCAAAACCACATAGTATCCGTTGATGTTGCAAGTGATCATCAGCAAAACCACATAGTATCCGTTGATATTGCAAGTGATCATCAGCAAAACCACATAGTATCCGTTGATGTTGTAAGTGATCATCAGCAAAACACAACGAGTAATCGAGCTCGTGTTGTCGGCCGTTCATAGATAACCTTACGCCTATGGTTTAACAAATGTTCGTTTCGATTTGCCATCTGCCTACCGGCACTCCAACGGGCCCTGACCATCAAGGACAGATGTTGTCGCGTGGTAGTGCAGCCGTGGTGTTGCTGTCCCGACCATTCTCGGTTACCCTGTACCACGACGGACTCGACAGAGCTACGAAAAACACCCGACAAATCTTGGGACGTAGCGAGAATGGCCGCTAGCCTCGACTATTACTGAATGAACTGCAGCACCCTTTGTTGTGGAAAAATATCAGTCTCGCTTCTCCGAATTCTGTATGCATTTGTAGCATAGTTTGCGACTGGTAACGACTATGTCGTTTTAATATAATGCATGTACATTTTTAGTCTGTTGTACTTTAGTGAGATGCCGTTACATTAACTGTTTGATAAAAGTGATCATAGCATGGCTACGATCAGTACTGCATTGGATTTCGATCTGGGGTAGGTATCGCCCGCCCTGCGCGCACCGTAACAGGAAAATGGATCGTTGATAGTGTGCAAACTTTGGCTGTTGTCAACCTTTTAAATCACTCTCGTTTTCAAATGGTGAATGAAACCCATTTTCTGCCGCAGCTGTCTTCCAATGATGCTGGGAATTAATTCCACAATTTGTTTCATTGCTTATAACTATTTTTAGTCGATTTAAGGGACTGTTTTGATGCTCCAGGCTCGCTCGTGGTTTGCCCTAGTGTGTGCGCATTCGGCTAGGCTTCATCCGTGTTTGTTATCTGCACAGATTAGACTGTGATGAGTAATAAACAGCTGGCCTGGGGAGAAACGCCATATAGATGCGTGTTAGCTTCCGCGATCAAAGTACATTCATATCTGACACTTCAAACCTGCGCTAAGCTAAGCAAATGGCTTCCTGTTGCATTAGACTTTCCCATGGGCATGTTCTACAGGGTTTGTAGGGATACCACTCCCCGCAGTACTGTAAGAACGTAGTTCATCCCCAGAGATTTCGAGGCAGCTCAGAATTATCTCTCGCGAAATTTCGAAAACGAGGCCATACCCATACGCTATCCCAGCATGCACCCTGCGATGGCCATTACCCTGCGTCTAGCAGCCGCGCGCCCACCTGAAACACCTCTTCCACCTTTCTGGAGACGACCGAGTCGTCCTGCAGAAGCGCGAGCGTCGAGCCGCCCAGCAGCGCGTAGATGCTGATGAACACGGAGGCCATCTCGCCGCGCGTGATCTTGCCGTCTTTGTTGATATCGTATAGCCGGAACAGCCACTGCAGCTTCTCCTCCACCGTGCCGCGACACAGCCGCGACAGCCACTTGAGGAAGTCCTGAGGAGATGACGAACACCGGTCACTGGTGAACAGCGGTCACTGGTGAACAGCGGTCACTGGTGAACAGGGGTCACTGGTGGACAGCGGCCACTGGTGAATACCGGCCACTGGTGAATACCGGTCACTGGTGACTACCGGTCACTGGTGAACAGCGGTCACTGGTGAACAGCGGTCACTGGTGAACAGCGGTCACCGGTGAACAGCGGTCACTGGTGAACAGCGGCCACTGGTGAATACCGGCCACTGGTGAATACCGGTCACTGGTGAATTCCGGTCACTGGTGAATACCAGTCACTGGTGAATACCGGTCACTGGTGAACAGCGGTCACTGGTGAACAGCGGTCACTGGTGAACAGCGGTCACCGGTGAACAGCGGTCACTGGTGAACAGCGGCCACTGGTGAATACCGGCCACTGGTGAATACCGGTCACTGGTGAATAACGTTCAGTGATGAAATTATATCTCTTGCCGTTGATGCATTTTACCTAAATGATGCACAGTTATGTTGAACAACAAACACATGCGCTGGGCGTAATATGAGTTTCCTTAATCCGCCCTCTTCGCTACATGTTCTCTCCATCTCCTCAGCGCCACATGTTCTCTCCATCTCCTCAGCGCTACGCATAACATTGTTGATGTATCGCTGGAACGTATGATATTTAGCGGCTTTAATTTGGCGGAAACCTGCTGTTTTATGCGCTTCGTTTGTGGTGCTGCGAAGGCGAAATTTTATATCAGCCATGTTTTATACCTCATCTACATTTGACTTTTGGCTGACCTCTCACACACAACACTAATTCACCACAGACAAGTCACGTGCACCACATATGTGCTGGTTACTTATTTTCGACGTTGGAACCTTCTTTTAAATGCGATCTTGACAACACCGGATGGCTATTCCTGAGGGCAAATTTTGCAACTAACCATATTTCTACCAGATTCCTGCATAATCTGAATACAATCTGAATACGGCGTGCGCGATAATTCTGGCGTCTCCCTGGTGAAGACGGACATTAGCTGCGAATCACCAGATCCGTCGGTGCCGAGTTTCCAACACCATCCAGGGCATCCCAGCAACGACAGTGGACACGGTCTATTGCACTTTTACGACGATGTTTAAGTGCGCAATTCGCTGTCGTAATTGCAGTTGGCCAGTTAATGTCATCAAGATGACATTAACAAAAACCTTCGACGCCGAAAGCAAAAAAATCGGTTCGTGTGCTGGTGATAAGAAATGCATGTGGTGAAATAAATATACAGCCAGAGTGAATTAAAAGGGATGTGTTGATGACAAATGAAAGCATGGCCGACATCATAAGCCGCCTTCGGAATGCCAAACACGCCGACTAACGGGAGGATCATAGGTTTCCATCAAATTCAGCCCGCCAAATATCATACGTCCCAGTGATGTGAAACTCCATAGCTCTGGACATGCAGAGTGCTGAAACACGCTTCTCTTGCAAGATTCCTGCAATTAAATTGCATCACGCTTATTGTTAACTAGGCGTGGGGCAAATAAGCGCGTATTCCACGCTATTCCGAAACATGCTGAGCGTTCACCGCAGGAACAATTATTGCGACCCATTGCGGAGATGAACTGATGACATTCCGGAGATGAGCTGATGACATTCCGGAGATGAGCTGATGATAGACATCGATTTTCTCCGAACCCTCACCTCAAAATTGATCACTGGATCCGATAAGTCGACGTCGAATGTGTTAAACACGTAGTGGGCATACAAACTGGTATTCGCTGAAATCAGAACATTCCGATCATTCAGCGTGACTGAGACTGCTGTAGTATGTTGTCATCCTACGGCGGGCCACCTTCCATCGATCACCCCGTCTCGGCTTGGTGGGTCCGCGAACACAGATGGAACTAATACACGGTGCTGTGCCACGCTGCAACTCCAGCATTGAGGATAGGCTGAGATTGGAGATTGGAGACAGGCCAAACATTGGAGATTCGATCGGTTCCATTTGAAGTTGGGTAACGAGCGGTGCAAGAAGCATACGAAGAGCCACCAGCCGTGTTCTCACTACCTGGACCGCTCCAGGTATGTCAGTGAGATAATATACACATGAAACACTCGTCGTCAAACCGAGATTGACTGATGTGCGTGTGCGTGTGCGTGTGTGTATGCGTGTGCGTGTGCGTGTGTGTGTGTGTGACTGTGACTACCCGTTTACAAAACGCTCGGGCCTGACCCGTTTGGCCGACTTGCGCCGCCATGAGTAGCCGACAATAAGGAATCCCAGTGGTTCTTATGTGCAGAGCAAGTTCCGTGAGCAAAATTAATTCAATTGACCTGGCATTAGCCACGACGAGCCACGCCACGCCCTTGTGGTAAGCACCGCGACACATGCCAAGACAGAACTCAGTCATTCCAAACACAGCCAACAACAAACCAGATATTTGCTTACAATTTGGTGCAAAAGTTATTGATAGTCGTATCTTGGACAAGTTGTCCGGTTTTTCTCGAAATGCTGAACTCAGGGTAACAATCTCGGGAGTACTTTTCTACTGATATATTTTCACTTTGACATGCCGGTATTTCAAAGCGAAATACCAAAATAAAAAAACTACATGGCATGGTAGTTATCCATTACTTGTCTCGCTACCCTAGTTTACCGACATCGGATATCTTAACACGCGCCCTGGAGGGCCTCTGAAAATTACGCGCACTGGAGGTGGGGGCGGATTCTGCCCCCCCCCCCCCTAAGATCTCGGCTCCTATTAAAGCTGGAGGAACGAAATCCGCTGGGTGGATGGGTACGGTAGTGATCTCTATTGTGTGCAATTTCATGACCTTAGGTCAATATCTTCAAGGTCAATTGAGGTCACATTTGTCAAAATTTTCTTGTTTTGCGTGGCTTGGCTTGTCATTGTTATGGATCGCTTTGATTATGTTTAAATGCTCCAAAATGGGCATCAATGATGTTTTGGACATTGCTAATGATGCAATACAGATGCTAGCCCCGAAATTTGACCTCAGGTCACCTATATAGCAGCACTTTATCAGGTCAGTTACCTGTTCCAGTCACCGGAACCGGGCCGCCCGTCCGACTGCTCCGTCGGGCAGCTCGGCGCAATCGGCTTCGCGAAGAAAGGAGTGAAGTACATGAATAAAGTATGGAAACGCAATGACAAACAGTAGTGCATTTATGACAACATTCCAGTTGACCAAGTTTGGTTCAATTAACCTGTCACGAACTTGACCTGACTTGACCTCGGTGACCTAACATGACCTTGAAACTATATAGCATATCAATATACATCAAACAAGTCGCTAGTGTTGCCAAGAACACTTCCCTTTTGCGGATATATGGGAAGCGCATCAGCGCCGATTTTTGTGGTCTGGCGCTACGAATTTGTTTTTACTTTAACGGCCGCTAACTGGGGAAAAAAAATTCGGCCGATTTCCATTTTTGTTGCTTTAAACGACGCGCCGGTCATTTCTAAGCAGGTACACAGAAAATCGCGTATATCGACGGGTAAAATCTACAGTTATGTACTAAAAACCGGAGGGGTGGGCGGATTTCGCCCCCCCTCCAGTGCGCGTGTTAATTCGTGCGGATTTGATGGCAATGTGTGTACACCAATGGCAATGTGTGTACACCAATGGCAATGTGTGTACACCAATGGCAATGTGTGTACACCAATGGCAATGGTTTGATGGCAATGTGTGTACACCGATGGCAATAATTTGATGGCAATGTGTGTACACCAATGGCAATGTGTGTACACCAATGGCAATGTGTGTACACCAATGGCAATGTGTGTACACCAATGGCAATGGTTTGATGGCAATGTGTGTACACCGATGGCAATAATTTGATGGCAATGTGTGTACACCGATGGCAAATTATTTGATGGCAATGTGTGTACACCGATGGCAATAATTTGATGGCAATGTGTGTACACCGATGGCAATAATTTGATGGCAATGTGTGTACACCGATGGCAATAATTTGATGGCAATGTGTGTACACCGATGGCAATAATTTGATGGCAATGTGTGTACACCGATGGCAATAACTTGATGGCAATGTGTGTACACCAATGGCAATTATTTGATGGCAATGTGTGTACACCAATGGCAATAACTTGATGGCAATGTGTGTACACCAATGGCAATTATTTGATGGCAATGTGTGTACACCGATGGCAATAATTTGATGGCAATGTGTGTACACCAATGGCAATTATTTGATGGCAATGTGTGTACACCGATGGCAATGATTTGATGGCAATGTGTGTACACCAATGGCAAATTATTTGATGGCAATGTGTGTACACCAATGGCAATTATTTGATGGCAATGTGTGTACACCGATGGCAATAATTTGATGGCAATGTGTGTACACCAATGGCAATTATTTGATGGCAATGTGTGTACACCGATGGCAATTATTTGATGGCAATGTGTGTACACCAATGGCAATAACTTGATGGCAATGTGTGTACACCAATGGCAATTATTTGATGGCAATGTGTGTACACCGATGGCAATAATTTGATGGCAATGTGTGTACACCAATGGCAATTATTTGATGGCAATGTGTGTACACCAATGGCAATGATTTGATGGCAATGTGTGTACACCGATGGCAATTATTTGATGGCAATGTGTGTACACCAATGGCAATAACTTGATGGCAATGTGTGTACACCAATGGCAATTATTTGATGGCAATGTGTGTACACCAATGGCAATTATTTGATGGCAATGTGTGTACACCGATGGCAATTATTTGATGGCAATGTGTGTACACCAATGGCAATAACTTGATGGCAATGTGTGTACACCAATGGCAATTATTTGATGGCAATGTGTGTACACCGATGGCAATAATTTGATGGCAATGTGTGTACACCAATGGCAATTATTTGATGGCAATGTGTGTACACCAATGGCAATGATTTGATGGCAATGTGTGTACACCGATGGCAATAACTTGATGGCAATGTGTTACACCAATGGCAATTATTTGATGGCAATGTGTGTACACCAATGGCAATTATTTGATGGCAATGTGTTACACCGATGGCAATTATTTGATGGCAATGTGTGTACACCAATGGCAATAACTTGATGGCAATGTGTGTACACCAATGGCAATTATTTGATGGCAATGTGTGTACACCAATGGCAATTATTTGATGGCAATGTGTGTACACCGATGGCAATTATTTGATGGCAATGTGTGTACACCAATGGCAATAACTTGATGGCAATGTGTGTACACCGATGGCAATTATTTGATGGCAATGTGTGTACACCAATGGCAATAACTTGATGGCAATGTGTGTACACCAATGGCAATTATTTGATGGCAATGTGTGTACACCAATGGCAATTATTTGATGGCAATGTGTGTACACCGATGGCAATGTGTGTACACCAATGGCAATGTGTGTACACCGATGGCAATGTGTGTACACCGATGGCAATGATTTGATGGCAATGTGTGTACACCAATGGCAATTATTTGATGGCAATGTGTGTACACCGATGGCAATGATTTGATGGCAATGTGTGTACACCAATGGCAATAATTTGATGGCAATGTGTGTACACCAATGGCAATGTGTGACACCAATGGCAATGTGTGTACACCAATGGCAATGTGTGTACACCGATGGCAATGATTTGATGGCAATGTGTGTACACCAATGGCAATTATTTGATGGCAATGTGTGTACACCGATGGCAATGTGTGTACACCAATGGCAATGTGTGTACACCGATGGCAATGATTTGATGGCAATGTGTGTACACTCAATGGCAATTATTTGATGGCAATGTGTGTACACCGATGGCAATTATTTGATGGCAATGTGTGTACACCAATGGCAATGTGTGTACACCAATGACAATGTGTGTACACCAATGGCAATGTGTGTACACCAATGGCAATGTGTGTACACCGATGGCAATGTGTGTACACCGATGGCAATGATTTGATGGCAATGTGTGTACACCAATGGCAATGTGTGTACACCAATGGCAATGTGTGTACACCAATGGCAATGATTTGATGGCAATGTGTGTACACCAATGGCAATTATTTGATGGCAATGTGTGTACACCGATGGCAATAATTTGATGGCAATGTGTGTACACCAATGGCAATTATTTGATGGCAATGTGTGTACACCGATGGCAATTATTTGATGGCAATGTGTGTACACCAATGGCAATAACTTGATGGCAATGTGTGTACACCAATGGCAATGATTTGATGGCAATGTGTGTACACCGATGGCAATTATTTGATGGCAATGTGTGTACACCAATGGCAATGTGTGTACACCAATGGCAATGTGTGTACACCAATGGCAATGTGTGTACACCAATGGCAATGTGTGTACACCAATGGCAATGTGTGTACACCGATGGCAATGATTTGATGGCAATGTGTGTACACCGATGGCAATTATTTGATGGCAATGTGTGTACACCAATGGCAATAATTTGATGGCAATGTGTGTACACCAATGGCAATGTGTGTACACCGATGGCAATTATTTGATGGCAATGTGTGTACACCGATGGCAATAATTTGATGGCAATGTGTGTACACCAATGGCAATTATTTGATGGCAATGTGTGTACACCAATGGCAATGTGTACACCGATGGCAATGTGTGTACACCGATGGCAATAATTTGATGGCAATGTGTGTACACCAATGGCAATTATTTGATGGCAATGTGTGTACACCGATGGCAATGATTTGATGGCAATGTGTGTACACCAATGGCAAATTATTTGATGGCAATGTGTGTACACCGATGCGTTTTTGTCGAACGTCGACAACTATGGCGTCACGGCGGCACGCGTACTTAGCCTATCACGACCTCATGATTATGTTGTTGGAAAGTATTAATTTGGGAATGGGACCTTATAACTGATCAAGTGACGGATATCGAAAATTTAGCCGAGATATATCGACGCAGCAAGTTATCGCGCATATTGGATAGGGGCGGGCAGATTTATCTCCCTGTCAATGTAGTCATCATCAATGTGTCAATGTCAAAGGGAACAGACCAGTTCCCTTAGGGGAAGGATTACATTTCTTCTGCAATCCTAACGCATTATTGCAAACCAGAATTATAAATCCTGCAATAAAAATCCTGATGATGGCTTTTGTATGATATATATTAGCCATCTTTAACCCTCGCAGTGTATGGGGGAGTTTTACTTCTCATAGTTTTATGCGGTAGCCTTTGAACCGTACATGATTTCGCTTTAAAATAGCGGAGCCACGGCGTATCAGTCAGGTGAAGATCTCGACTCAATGCGGCTTTTATAAGGACATTCAAACATTTTTTTAATACACAAACTATGAATATATAGTCAACTGAAAGACGGGTCAATGTAGAAATGATGCAGAAAATGAAAAATAAAATAAAAATGTGACATCGGGGCACGCTACTAGATTAAGCCATCGCTTAAGCTATATAAATGTTACCCTACGCATAACATTATTGCTACTCAATATTTGGAACATCTCAAATATCCATGGTGGCAAATTATGTCTACTGAAAGCGATTCAGGTTTCAAGCCCATGACAGGTCAGGTCACTAAGATACGATCTAAAATTCCCCTAAGGTACAAGTATGACAGGTGCTCTAGAGGCTAAAATACGAACCATTACCGAGTAAGAATAACTAAGCCAGTGTAAATTTACAAGGCCAGTTCATTACCGATGTAGTTGGAGTCACCAAATTAACTTTTAATTTTTATCTCTCTAATTTGGAGGACTTTATTGAAAGTCAATGTTCAAAGCTTCGTTCTTGACGATTGTCAAAAGAGTGGTATGCATGCTTTTGACGTAATACTCATCACCTTTTCCTGGGTGCCCTCAGTTTACAAAATTGTTATCGTCAATAGTTCATCCCATATTTCCAGGTAATTGACCTTGGTGGCATCGATGAACTCGACCTTTGCATGAGTCAATGCATGCGCTTGCATCTATGTTAGGCCGTGTCTTCAATCTGCCATCATCAATATTGAAGCGAAACATCGCATATATTTAACATCTAGATTGAGAGAACCATGAGCGAACACCGGTGATTGATAACATCCCAACATTTAATTATTTTATCTGACCTGAAAAGTCAACCAAAGGAGAAGGAGCAAATGATCCAAGTAACTCTAAAGTTCAAGGACATAGCTACGTAAAACCGTTTATCGTATCTGTTTATTTCGCTTAGAACAAAAGTTAGTGAGTATGACAAATTGAATCCCCCTTACACCCCTATGTGTATAAAAATCCCTCTCACTGCGATGGCTAAGTGGCAGCAATGCATGAGCATAAATTTCAGAAAACTCGCAATCGCGTGACAGATTATAAAAACCTTCATGCATACCTACTTCAAGTATTGAAATAATTTTAATTACGGTTGCGAACAATATAATATATATATATATATATATATATATATATATATATATATATATATATATATATATATATATATATACAAATATATTTCTTTCTTTTTTAAAGTAGCAATCATGCATAATGATGCCCAATGCCATTACCGTAACATACAAAATGCCTAAAAACTTCCTAAGATGTGCAAGAAGGCGGAACTAAATTAAATATGCCGAAGAACTAGAACAATGGAAATGGTACTTCGAATGTGTTAAACCAGGTTGCAAACAGATATAATAAATTATATGATTATTTTCCTTCAACAATGACAAGCGGTTGTAACAGAACATGATTTTCCGTCAACATATGCAGACGGCTGTGAGAGGAAGAATTGAACGCAGTCAAAGTCCATCAGCTTTCAGCCATTTATATTCTTCTTGTGTGACAATAAGAAAGACGAAGTCTACCCCACAATGCGGCCCAAAGCAATATCCATCGTAGCCCAGTTCCTTATGATGGCGATAATTAAGCACTAATTGTATCTGAAGTTGAGGCTATCATAATCTTTGAACCTGAACCAGATGAAATTGGTAAGATTAGAACCAAAATAGTGTAATTCATTTCAAAGTAAATACTAATGGCTCTTACGTTCCTTTTCACGTTTACCTACATGCGGCAACTTTTCCTGATCAGCTTGCATTTGACACAATATTACCAATGCACAAAGCTGGTGAAAGATAGAACGCCACAGGCTACCTTTCAATTCCCCAGCTGGCGATACTTAACATTACAAAAGCAAACGGTGCACACCGGGGAGGGGGGGAGTGATTTTTTTAGGCGTGCCGGACCATAAAGGTCATTTGCGCCGCCTTGAAAACGAGTACGTTACATGTCTGTCTATAAAGCGAGCGTTTGCGATCAAGGTGCAGGCAAGTGGACATTTACGTTAAGGAATTTTACGTTATAGTTTGCGTGATATTTTAGGTGCTGAAGGCGAGGGTCTGGGTTGGGGACATCTCCCTGATGTCTAAATGGTTTAGTTTTACTTTACTCCTCCACAAAATAATTCGTAGTTTGGGTGGGGGGTGGGGGTGTTTTGAGAGTGGCGAGAAGTTGATTTTGCCAGGGTGCCGGCTTTAGCCTACTCTTATCGTAGAGCACCGAGGGATCTTTACCGTGCGAACAAGGAGGTAATTGTCCACACCGCCTATCACGCCGGCCGCCGCGTGTTAGTTGTTAGTAGCGGGTTAGTCTAAGCATGCCATGCAGGGTTGTCAGTTGGGTTAGTACGGTGTTTTGCAATTCGGCTCTTCTATGTCCGCTGTACCTCTGGGTAGCCGTTTACGTTATGAGTTGCAAGGCAAATCGGCTCATCTACGTCCGATGGCTCTCCTGGGTAGTCGTTTTACGTTATGCTAATTTTATTTTTATTTTTGTTTATGTTTTCCTAAAGCAAGTTGGCTCATCTACTTCCGACGGCACCGCTAGGTAGCCATTTATTGCTAATTGAGAAGCGAATCGGCTCATGTACGTCCGACGCCATGCGGGGATGGCTATTTAGGTGTTTCCTACGAGTGTTTCGCGATCATGCATTGCGAGTTGATGTGAGTGTTGGTGGTGTGGTGCCTACAGTGCTCCCGCTAGCTTTGTGGCATACAGATATTCAAATAGCAATTGAAGGAGTTCTGGGTGCTTGTCACCGAGAAGCGATGGAAGCGATAGGGTGATGACCTCTCTTTGGCAGAATGCCTTAACCTCACCCGTATAGGGGGCAACCCCCAAGGTTTTTGTGTATTCCTTCCAAACCGATGAACGGATCGCTCTGAGATTTTCAGTACCTTCTGGGGCAACCTTTGACGACTTTTGGTGAATTTTTTGGGAGGGCATGTCAGGTCACAGAGTTATGAGGTCATAAAAGGAGCACCTCCGAGCAGTTTTCAACAAATACGTGATTATCGCACCTAAACATGACATTGTTGCCTACATCGACTGGTATTATGTGTTTTGCAATGCAATTTTGCAATGCCCAGATGGGTTCCCATTGGAAAAATAATGTTCCAAAAATCGGTGACCTCGGTTGACCTCGTTTGACCTTTCGACCTTTTTTAGCTGACCTACGGTAATTTTTCGTCCTGAATTCGAATTCAGCGTCCATTTTTACCCTGAGGAACTTTAAACTTCGAAATTGGAACCACTCTTAAAAAGTTGGATATTTGGGGTCACGGCTTTGACCTCATTTGGTCATGACATATTGGTCCAATCACATCGTGTCATATGTCGTTATGTTCGCAAAGTCCCAATAAACATGTTTCCGGCCATGTCGTGCATATTTAGACAGTAGTTTCGATATAACGACGATTTTCGTCGGAAAATATCCAAAAAATCAATTTTAGACCTTGATCCGACCGAGGCAACTATTGACCTTAGAAGGTCATACGAATTTCAACTGCGAGATCTCGGCCAAATCTATCACTTTCGTATTTGGTTCGTTTTCGTAACATGCACGGTTTCGAATCGCCAGGGGTCGTACCCCCCTATACGACCGAAGGTGGTAAAATGCCGAATACTGGCGAGGGTTAAGTGGTTGTGGTTGTTGCAGGTGCCGCAGTGCGGTGTTGTATATTGGTCACCCTCTAATTGAGGCTGTGTTAGTTTTGTGCAACCAGTTCTAAGTCTAGTGAGGATGACCTCTTTTTGTCGGTGATATTGATTTGATGTGTTCCATGTGCCTATTGTTGGTTTGATTGCATGGGTGTGGTTGGATTTGTGTTGGTGCACACCATTTTGACGAGATATATAACTTGTGCTCAGATATTGCATCATCTGCATGATGAATGGCGAAATTACATTCAAGCTGGCGCTTTAGTGACAAATCAAGTAGGACGATACGGCTGTACCTCTATATTCAGGTGCCCAGACTTGTAGGGGTCCTGTCATGAACTCAACTACCCGGTGATATCCTGTCCTCCGCCCGCCTGACGACCGCGCGTGCCTCTCGGGTGGTGTGGTCACCCGTTCCTCTCGGGTGGTGTGGTCACCCGTGCCTCTCGGGTGGTGTGGTCACCCGTGCCTCTCGGGTGGTGTGGTCACTCGTGCCTCTCGGGTGGTGTGGTCACTCGTGCCTCTCGGGTGGTGTGGTCACGCGTGCCTCTCGGGTGGTGTGGTCACGCGTTCCTCTCGGGTGGTGTGGTCACGCATGCCTCTCGGGTGGTGTGGTCACTCGTGCCTCTCGGGTGGTGTGGTTACTCGTGCCTCTCGGGTGGTGTGGTCACTCGTGCCTCTCGGGTGGTGTGGTCACGCGTGCCTCTCGAGTGGTGTGGTCACTCGTTCCTCTCGGGTGGTGTGGTCACGCATGCCTCTCGGGTGGTGTGGTCACTCGTGCCTCTCGGGTGGTGTGGTTACTCGTGCCTCTCGGGTGGTGTGGTCACGCATGCCTCTCGGGTGGTGTGGTCACTCGTGCCTCTCGAGTGGTGTGGTCACTCGTTCCTCTCGGGTGGTGTGGTCACGCATGCCTCTGGGGTGGTGTGGTCACTCGTGACTCTCGGATGGTGTGGTTACTCGTGCCTCTCGGGTGGTGTGGTCACTCGTGCCTCTCGGGTGGTGTGGTCACTCGTGCCTCTCGGGTGGTGTGGTCACGCGTGCCTCTCGAGTGGTGTGGTCACTCGTGCCTCTCGGGTGGTGTGGTTACTCGTGCCTCTCGGGTGGTGTGGTCACTCGTGCCTCTCGATGCAGCGTATCCATTTGGTGGTGACCGCGGGACGGGGTGGTATGGGGTGGGGTGGGGTAGGGTGGGGTGGGGTGGGGTGGGGTGGGGTGGGGTGGGGTGCCCTCCGGCAGTTCACGCCGGCAGCGGCAAGTCACGACCAAGAGTCGCTGAGCAGTTGTCACGCTGAGCAGTTGTCAACGAGGGCAGACTGTCAGGCTGCTCCGAGTAGAAAGTCACTTTGGGTTTTTGTCATGCAAAATCATAATGCTTTCACGCAGACAGCCCACATTTACAGTGAAATATCAAAGTTCTTCGAGAACAATGCAGTAGCGTGCAGCACTTAGTTGAACATTAAAAAGCATAACATTTAGCATCCAAATTTTGTTGGATAAACTGGAGTTTATTGGAACAAGTAGTTGCATATGCATTATGGGATCAGGTTGAAAAACAGCTTCGCACCATAAAAGGAGAGGAAGCGTTCTCCGAATACTGTGAGTCAAAATCAATCAAATTCAATACGTCTCCCTCTTATGTGAATTTAGCATATATCTGGTTTAGGTGAGTAAGTGTGCTTGTGTGCATGTATATTGGTGTACAGTGGAAGCTTGCAAATTAACCGTTCTCGTTCATTTATAATCATTTAACATGTCATTTCAAAATGTTAGCTAGAAGTGTCAACATCGTCACCAGCGTCTGTCGGTCACATTTGTTGGTCACATTTCCTAGTTACACGCATTCCGTACTACTTTCTGTTCACAGCCTATCAAGTGCACCAACAAACAACATAAAATGAAAGCCCTCATGAGGTACATACCCAGGGCATCATTTTATCCGATGTCCTACTTTTGCGGAGTTGAGCAATGATTGTTTCACAATGAGACTCCTTGAATGTGATACAGGGTTGCCAATATTGACTGATGTATGCAGCGGCAACTGCCAAACACAAAGAACACGAAGAAGACCAACTATGAGGCACGAGTATATATACATAGGCGCATGTATACCTTGCCTGGGGAAGAACCGAGAGTAGATTTCCTTAAAGTCGTCCTCTCCTACGACGCCCAACGGGCATTCGACCTTGAAGCCGCGGTATATCCGTTTCACCTCGTGTGGTGAGAAGTGTGTGTTGTCAGCGAGTGTCTTGACGTCTTTTGGCCGATATCTGCGCTCCTGGCTGAACTCCTCCAGGTCAGAATCTGCCGACAGGAGAAACCCGGCTGTAGTGCAACGAACGCGTACAGCGCGGGTCATATGGTACCTGAACATGCATTGCATTCGTTCATGTGTTAGCTTTTATCTTTGCCTCCGACGAGTATGTTGATTTAAGTATTGCTTAGCCCTTGCCGCGTAGGATATCTTCCCACAGTCTCGGTGCATGTGGGGGTTAGTGCAACCACTAACGGTTCAGAGTGGAGAGCAATAGCGACATAAACCGAAATCCAGCGCGCTTCACCTGGCAATATCATATCCGAGATCACCTACCTGATACTCGTGATCCCTCACATGACTGGCTGATCTCTCAGGCCATTGTAAAGGTCATTTTTGTGTTGCAAAAGATAGTCTCTCGCATTTTATTGCTATCCTTGTAAAACAGTAATAAGTACGAACCTGCAGTGAAGTACACCTTGACTTCAGTATGAGAACTTCATCTAAGGTCAAGTTCTGTCAAGGACCTCGAGTGACCTCAGAAAAATCAATGAACTATGTAGGTCATCTGAGTTTCCATCAGTCTACCACAGTACTACAACAGCCAACACTAGCAATGTGAGGCCCATAATTGAGGTCAATTTCCGATAATTAGCGCTTTGGACGGCACATGGCTTGTTCCCTCTTGTGATGTGACACGTCAGCAACCTGACATGACATCTTGAGCTTGTTTTTCCGTCATACACATCATGCACAAGGTCACCAATGGATGTCCCAACAGGTATGCCAAGCAGAGGCAGCCAAGTGGCGTAGTTTTTTTGGTGGTGGGTGGCGGTGCGGGTCGCGATAAAAACGCTAAGAGAATTGCATCAGCATCATGCACTGCCGGGCTTAGGAGCATTGCATGAGCCCCATGGACTGCCGAGCGTTAACGTCAAAGTTAGCACCATGCACTGGCGAGCGTTGACGTCAAAGTTAGCCCCATGCACCGGCGACGTTAACATCAATGTTGACGTTTTTTGTTCGTTTCTCAATTGAGAAACAAACACACACACACACACACACACACATATATATATATATATATATATATATATATATATATATATATATATATATATATATATATATATAAATATATATATATATAATATATATATATAATATATATATATATATATATATGTATATATATATATAAGTATTAATCCACATGAAATACCTGTGATACTCGGCCTTTATGGCGTTTTTTGCCACTCGTCTCTGCTGCGTTGTTTATCGTATAACCTTCCGTCAGCAGATCACTCTGTACGGCTGCATGCCGTGGTCCGTTCTAGTGCTGAATCATGGCGTGTCCCAGTATTGGTGCCCGGTGAACTAACAATGATTAAACTCAGAGAGGTGAATTATCATGATGTTGAAACCTCGAATGTACATGTGTTTGCCGCGCAAAATTCCTCCAGTGCCGAGTAGCCCTTGGCGGATGCGATTTTAGCCATTGTCCACATCTGGTATAGGTCGCGTTAATTATGAAGCAGCGTCACATCGTGCTCACAGCGTGTGTGCTCCCGGGCAGCTGACCTGCTGTCACACGCCTCGATCGCACACCAATCGAGCCGTCGCGTGCAGACCCGTTCGGGATTCTCGCCCGCCGGCCACCGGCGAGGCGCGACTGATCCGGCGTCCGGCGGCCGCATCTGGACTGCCGACGGCCGGACATTTGCTGACGTTTGATGTTCCTTGCCGGCAGCAGATCGCGCCGCGGTATTCAGATCACGCGGCAGGTCGGCCCCGGCCTCGCTCTTTCACAATCTGTGTGTCTGTGTCGGCTTCTGCATCGGCCTTCTGTCGGAGCGCGGTCTTTCTGCGCGGCGCGTCCTCGGAATGGTGGTCACGCAGCTGCTGACCGGACCACCCGGGCAACCCCTGCCGACGGCTGCGGTATGTTGATCACGCAGTTGCTGACATGACCCGGGCAACCCCTGCCGACGGCTGCGGTATGCTGGTCACGCAGCTGCTGACCGGACAATCCGGGCAACCCCTGCCGACGGGTGCGGTATGGTGATCACGCAGCTGCTGACATGACCCGGGCAACCCCAGCCACCGTCTGCGGTATGTTGATCACGCAGTTGCTGACATGACCCGGGCAACCCCTGCCGACGGCTGCGGTATGCTGGTCACGCAGCAGCTGACCTGACCCGTGTAACTCGTGCCGTCGCGCATTGAATGACATTCGCCGAATGTCTGCAGACTGTCGACTGGGAGACGTCAGGCTAAACTGGCAGCGGCAGAACCGCTCCATCCACGTCTGAGCGGCGTCGGGTTGAACTGGCCGCCGCAGAAACGCTCCAACCACGTCTGAGCGACGTCGGGTTAAACTGGCCGCGGCAGAAACGCTCCAACCACGTCTGAGCGACGTCGGGTTAAACTGGCCGCGGCAGAAACGCTCCAACCACGTCTGGGCGACGTCGGGTTAAACTGGCCGCGGCAGAAACGCTCCAAGGTGATGTCGGAGGCCAGCTGTTGCGTAAAGTACGACGCCTCCGGATAAATTGACTGCTTACACATGCTATCTGAAAAAAAATACACGAAGTTTATCCTTTACTGGAAACGATGTCAACAACTCCGATGTTTGATGACCGATAATTGATGTCTTGGATGCCGACCCATCCCACACACATCCCACACGACCTTCTTGCATTGCTGGCATTGCGTTGACAGACAACCTGCCTGGCTAGTGATCGTACCAATAGCCGTATTCAACTTATCATGTTGAACTTGTTCGGGCTTCGTCATGCAATCAAATATGTGGTTAAATGCAACTGTGGCAAGTCTAACCACACAATCAACAAATCCTAACTGTCAGAACTTTAACCACCCGATCGCCAACTCCCAACTGGCATAGCTCTGGCTGCCTGACTACCAGCATCAATTCAGCCGGCAACTGCCTGTGTGCTGATGGTGAACCTTCCCTCCGTGTTTCCTGAAGTAACCGGGGCCCGTGCTCGGAACACCAACCAAACCGTCGACATGTTGAAGCGAGCAAATGGCCACCACCTGACGTAAAGCATCGTTTGGCAGGCACGTCACGCACTTGTAACGTCATAAGCAATAAACAGCATATGAACGTTTGCGATCTATGTAACATCACCATATTTTTCCAATGTGCGACGACTTTCCTGGCGCCTGAAAGGCTGCTCGGTTTATGATTACACACACACTGTGCAATGACTTGTGGCACAATCGGCTCACCAACAAAGGTATGACCGGCGCTTTCTTTAGGCGCATGTTGTGCAGTTTGATGAAATAATTCGGTACAACCAGTATCACATCACAGTACTTATATTGTTAGCGGAATAAATCGATGCGAAAGGACAAGGTGTCGTCTATCGGTACTGTATGGCCACCTGAACTCGTCTATCGGTACTGCATGGCCACCTGAACTCGTCTATCGGTACTGTATGGCCACCTGAACTCGTCTATCGGTACTGTGTGGCCACCTGAACTCGCGCAAACTGATTTTTCGTCTTTGCACCTATTGCAAGATTACATAATGGAATTTTGGTCCCAAAAGTTCAGCTGAACACGCTTTGCTACTTCAATTGATGAGCGGATGCAACCTATCCGGTTATGATTTCCCGATATGCCGTCCTGCTTTTGTGTGACTTAAGTCGCACTTTTTCTTGTGACACGGACCAACGGGGTACTTGGGATAACATGGATCATAGTGAGCCGTTGCTGTTGGAAATGTTCATCTCGATCATTTATACTGGGAAACATCAGTGGGGCGTTATCTTCCAGGCAGGCGCTAGCATGAATGTACTTCGGACTGACTGGGATCTAAGACCAGCCCAGCATACTGTGGTGACATAACGGGAATATCATCATCGGCAACGTCATGAGCAGAGATTGGCGATAAACAACTGCAGCGAACCACCTAATCGGCAATGTCATGGGCAGGGATTGGTGATAAACAACCGTAGCGAGCCACCGGAAATCACAAATCAGCCGATGTATATTACAAGCAAATTTATTGTGCTGACATCAAACAAAGTCACAGAAATCTGGACCATTCTGAATGAGCCTTCTTGTATAAATGTGGCAAAGCAATATGGATGTGTTCATCTTATTTTTTTTGTGTGGGCGGGTGGGGGGATGTTACCGTGGCAGATGCGCAGATACATAAATAGCCCTCGTTCAGTTGGCGGAAATCCTTCTGTAGAACATAGTATGCCAATGCAAGCCAATGAATTGGATTTGTCGCAGCTTCCCGCAATCAGAACTTTTACAAACATCTCTTGGCATCTCTGGAAATGCTTGTAATTATACTGAGACTTCGATGTTGGCACAAACTTGGTTACAGAGCTCGTGCTGCCAAGTCTTGGGTCTGAAAACCGATCAGCCAACTATCACAAACTAGATATCGAAATGTGATCAGCTGATGTGATGCTCTGCAGGACGACAGCATTAGCTGATGTGATGCTCTGCAGGACGACAGCATCAGCTGACGTGATGCTCTGCAGGACGACAGCATTAGCTGATGTGATGCTCTGCAGGACGACAGCATTAGCTGATGTGATGCTCTGCAGGACGACAGCATTAGCTGACGTGATGCTCTGCAGGACGACAGCATCAGCTGACGTGATGCTCTGCAGGACGACAGCATCAGCTGACGTGATGCTCTGCAGGACGACAGTATCAGCTGATGTGATGCTCTGCAGGACGACAGCACTAAATTTTCAATACAAGTGAGTGAGTGAGTGACGTTGTGTTTGTCCAGCCTGCCACCTGTGGGTGATGTCGGCTGTTTCCTGTGGTTGAGTGGGAGAATGATAGGAGGATTAGTTACCGGGTGGTGGATAGATTTTCGAGTAGAGTCGGAGTCGTCTTGAAGAGTTGAGTTGATCTGGGAGTTTGAAGAGGTAGAGATGGCAGAGAAGAGTCGTTTGAGAGCCGGAGATGAAGTAGTCGAAAGAAGCTGTCAGTCCTGACGGTGCTAGATTGGGGTATGGGGTGTAGTGGGTGGGTTTGTGGTCGGGTCCTCGCCATAGATGAACATTGCAAGAACACGTTGTTTTTGTTTTGTTTTTTGTTTTGTAGTTATGTTTGTTTTGTTCGTTTCTTTTTGCTTTTTTTATTTTTTTTTTGCTCGATTTTTCGATTGCCCGATTTTCAGTCTTTTGCCCGGGCTATCTTTTGTTTCCCCCCTTTTTTCACAGTTGATCAATTAGGCGTGTCGTAGAAAGAAAGTGGAAGAGAAGTTCGTGTAATGCTGGATAGTCGTCGTTGAGCAGTGTAGTGATGTTTAGTGGAATGTTGTGTGTGCTGCAGTAATCTGTGATGTGTTGCCTTTCGGTGTTGTATTTGGTGCAGTAGATGAGTATGTGTTTGATAGTGAGTGTTCGTTGACATGTTGTGCATTCTGGTCGTGGGCGGTGTAGTAAGAGGTAGGAGTGTGTAAGTGCTGTGTGTCCGAGGCGTAATCGTGTCAGAGTGCGTTCCTTGAGTCTGGTGTGTGTGGTTGATGGTGAGCCAAGGTTTGTATATGGGGTGTATTTCATGAAGTTGCGTTAGTGCTGTGTCCTATGTTTGTTGTATGTGTTTGTTAAGTGCCTGTTGTATTGTGGGATAGTAGTCAGATTGTGAGAGTGGGCATGGTGTGGTTTGTGGTAGTGTTGTGGCTATGTTCGCTTCCGTGTCTGCGTGTTCATTGCCGTGTATGTTTGTGTGACTTGGGATCCATAGAAGAAGTGGTCTTTGTCGTGCGGTGAGTTTTCGGTGTATGTTGAGTATTTTCGGGATGAGTGGGTGTTTGTGTTTGGTGTATGGTGTGATGCTTTGTAATGCTGATTTGGCGTCAGTAGCTATGATGTTGTGTTCAATTTTGGTGTTATAAATGGTAGAGTATGCCGAAAAGATTGCGTATAATTATGCTGTGTAGGTTGATGCTGTGTGGTGCAGACGGGCACGAAGGATAACCCGCGGCGGTGCTGCATTGGGGTACAGCAACGCCGCTGTGCCCGTCTGCTGTGTATGTGATTTCGAGCCGTCGGTGTATATGATGTTGTAATTTGCATGTTGTGCTGTGAATTGGAAGAAGAGTTGGTGTATTTCTGAGTCGGTGTATGTGTGTTTTGGATGGTCTATGAGGAAGTGTGTTGCGAGTGTTTCGTGTTTCCACCATGCTGTGGGTGTTGGTAATGGTTTGGCTGTGTGGTAGGGTAATGTGTAGTCTGTTTGTGTGTTGGTGGATGCGGCATCCTATTGTGGTTTTGAGTCGTGATGTTGTCATGAGTTGATGGACACGTGTGGTGCGAAGTGTTAGGGCCTGTGTACATGGGTGTTGTGGTATGAGTTGCGTTTTGTAGTGGTATCTTAATAGTGCTTGTGTGCGTCTGTGCTGTAGTTCTGGTATGTGGTTGTATATATGTAGTGCAAGGTATGGTGAGGTGATATATGCTCCTGTGGCTTTTGTTATGCATTGGCGTTGGAGGCTATCTAGACGTTTGAGGTTTGTTTTAGCAGCGTTTTCGAAGAGTGGGGATCCGTATTCCAAAATTGGCCGAATGAGTGATTTGTAGAGGGTGAGAAGTGTGTTTCTATCGGATCCCCAGTGTGTGCCAGAAGTGCTCGTAGTAGGTTGATTCTTTTTGATGCGCGTTTGTGAATGTCTAAGATGTGTAACCGAAAGGTGAGTAGTCGATCAAATGTGATGCCAAGGAACTTTGCACTGGTGACAAATGGTATGGGTGTCTGGTCTATTTTTAGTGGTTGTTCATCTGTGTGTTTGTGGTAACCGAAAAACATACATTTAGATTTGTGTGGTGCGATGTGTAGATTTAGTAGGGCGAGTTTGTTGTGTAGTTCTGTTAGTGTGTTCTGTAGTATTGCTAGTGCGTGGTTTGGTAATTTTTGTGAAGTCCAGATTACTATGTCGTCTGCGTAGATTGCAATTTTGTCCGGAAGGTTGTCGGTGATGACTGAATTTAGACCTAAAATAAAGAGAAGGGGACTAAGAACCGAACCTTGCATTGGGCCGGTTGTGGGGAATTTAGTGTCTGAAGTGTGTTGTCCTATTTTTACTTGGAAAGAACGGTTTAGTAGATAGAAATGAAGGTAGTGTATAAGTCTGCCCTGTATGCCTATGTTGTGTAAGTGTTCTAGGAGTGCTGTGATGCTGATAGTGTCATATGCCTGTTTGAGATCCAGGAAGACGGCGACGGTGGAGCATTTCCTGGCCGCCGCTTCCTGGATGTGTGTGGTGAGATAGGTGAGGTTGTCTAGACATGAGCGATTAGGAAGAAAGCCTGATTGTATAGGAGAGATTAGTTTTTGTGTTTGAAGAATATAAAGAAGGCGTTTTTTGACTAGTCGTTCGAAGAGTTTGTGAAAACAGCTGGTTAGTGATATAGGGCGGTAAGAGTCGCATAGGGTTAAGTCAGTGCTTGGTTTAGGGATAGGGATGAGAAGAGCGTGTAACCAAGACTGTGGATATGTATGTGTTGTCCATGCGGTGTTGTATGTGTCGAGTAATGCGTGTAATGCTTGTATTGGTAGATGTTTGAAGAATGAGTAGTGTATGTTGTCTGGTCCACCTTCAATACAACTATGAAATCTGATGCACCGCGTTGCTGCTCCAACAGCTCAGGTGAGCGCATGCGACACGAAATCGCATGCGCTCACCTTGCTGAACAGGTGGGTGTGTTAAAACGACACCGCAATCCTGATCACTTGAGCAGAGCATCATTGCTCCAGAACAGGATTACGACTGCGGAAAGCAATGTGTGTTCAGAAATGCTAGCAAGCTAACCACAAGGTGATCCTCCCCTCTGCACTGCAGAACATTGGCCAACTTCAAGTGTTGGCCAAGTGGTCAACTAAAATTGGCTAACCACACTTGCTACATACACACATGCATGCATATCCGAGTAAGTGTGCATATGAAGCGAATATAAAGGATATTGGTTTTGAAGGAGTATGCAATATTGGACTAATCAATATTGTATTTGGCAGCGGATATGCTGGAAAGAAGAATACACTGAAAGCATACTTCGCCACTTTTAGCAGTGATATTCCCAGTATTTAAGGGGGAGCCCAGATGACCACCCTTTGCCACCTGCAAAACTACGTGCTTGCTTATTTGAGTTAGTTTTTGGTTACCACACCTTGCTAGAGTTGACATTCCTCTTTTACCATGAAAAAACTAGGCAACTCTTGTCAGTACCATGCTGAAAACCATCGTGCATTACCCTCTGATCCCAGTATATCTCCAATAAAGCTATGAACAAGCGCCTTCTAGAACCATCTCTGCAAACTCGCTCTACAGTGGTAGGAGCCTCTGGCCAGCCTAGCCAGCTGTATGGCTTACAACCTCCCAGCGGGTATTTCCGGCAAAAGCCAGCTATATGGCTTGGGCACGAAAGCCTGCTGTGCGGCTCAGACTCGGCTTTAGCTAGCTGTACAGCTTGGACTCGGCTGTAGCCAGCTGTGTGGCTTGGACTCGCCTATAGCCAGCTGTATGACTGGGACTCAGCTATAGCTAGCTATATGACTTAGACTTGGCTATAGCTAGCTGTATGGCTGGGACTCGGCTATAGCGAGCTATATGGCTAGGACTCGACTATAGCCAGCTGTATGGCTTGAACTCGGCTATAGCAAGCTTTATGGCTTGGATCCGCCCATTGGGTATTTCCGGCAATAGTCAGCTGTACGGCGTGGACTCGGCTGTAGCCAGCTGTATGACTGGGACTCGGCTACAGCCAGCTGTATGGCCTGGATTTGGCTACAGCCAGCTGTATGGTCTGGACTTGGCTACAGCCAGCTGTATGGCTTGAACTTGGCTGCAGCCAGTTGTATGGCCTGGACTTGGCTACAGCCAGCTGTGTGGCTTGGATCCGCCCATTTAGGGTGCGTTCTTTGTCTCCTTCATTCCGCGGATTCCGTGGACTGTGACGTAAAATATTTCGTGGACTGCAGCCATGGAACGTTCTGTGAAACTTCGCGCCGGATTACTTATGTGAGCCATTTGTGTCGCTGTTCACTAACCTTCCTACTAATTTGTATGATTAGCATTCATTGCATGCTGTTACATTAAAGCAATGTGGTTGAATCACTTGTTGGCAACACCAGTAATTATACAAAGCTCCGAACTATGATCTTATTGTTATTGGCCACTGATGCCTAATTTAATGCTCATGGTGTCAACAATAAAAAGGATAAAAATGCGAAACTATTCTGAGATGGCTCGTGTTCTAGGTAGATGAATGTCAGACATTTCCAGGGCAGGCTATGACAGGCATGCCAATGGCAGGGATGAAATTTGCATTGGTCATTGCACAGTGAACATGCCGACAGCGGACCGACGTCGTTCCGCTATCTGGACGCCAGTGGCCCGCTGTCGGCTGAGGAGTGGAATGTCCGCCAAGCCGATATGCAGCCGAAACCGAGCCAACGTGGGACCGCTGCCAGGCTGCTGTCAGGACGCTTGGGGCCCGCTGTCGGCTGGGTAGTGGGATGCCTGACAACGGCCCGACGTCAGCCGGCCGCTATTGATATGCCGAATTCAACCCGACATATGTTGATATTCCAGATCAGTATGCCGATGTCGGGCCGAGAGCGGTCCGATGTCGGCATACCGTTTACGAGATGTCGAGCCCGCCCCGACACGTGCGGACAGCGGGTCAACATCGGCATGTTTACTGGGTGGAGATGCAAATAATCGGAAAAAGAAGTTTCTGAAGGTAGTGTCTAGCTTACTGCTGTTTCACCTCAACAGTTGAGAATTTGGCCACACTGCAACGGAAAACCCTCGCCGGTGGGAACATGGCATTTATTAGTGACATCTTCGCGCAATCTAGCCCAATCGTAATCCACTCTACAACTTTACTTGCGAATTTGCAATGTCTTCCTTGGCCCGCACATCACTTCCAATGTGCGTCGCCATCTTGGAAGAAGCCGCACAGAACGGGGCTGGACAGCTTTTTTTCAGTCCGCGCGTTCCCCGGGGAATCCACGAAATCTGGCCGCGGAATTCGTGCGGAATGGACAAAGAACGACAGATGACGTCAGAGTCCACGGAATTCCTGGACGGAACGTGACAAAGAACGCGGCCCAAGTCAGGTTCACAACGTAATTTCGCCAGATTTTTGTGGAGAGTATCAAAACTATACATTTTTGGAAACTTTATTGTATAAGCATTCAGAAAAACAATGTTTCCATTTGCCCTGATACCTATATGGCCGCCATCTTGGATTTTACAAAATTGCTGCCATAAAAAGGTTTTCGTCAATATCTCAGCTTCTAAAGTTGCCACTGTTGTTGTTGTTGCCATTGTTGCCGTTGTTGCCGTAGCCGTTGCTGTCGTCGTCGTTGTTGTTGCTGTTGCTGTTTATTGTATTGTTTTATATTAATAACAACCAGCTACAAGGGATTCAAGCTGTTCAGCAGGGTGTGCAGATATATCCTGAACCAACATAATGAGTATATTTTACATAATAATAATGCTATAAACATTTTTGTATATGGGGTGTGTAAACACCCCAGGTGACTAACCATGTTTGAAAAGGTTAGGGGACTAACATGCTCCTGGTGACAGAAATGGGTTTAATCTTTTAGGCAACCAAGGAGTCTTTGCATATCGTCACCATCATCGTCAAAGATGATGATGGTCAATGATCATCAGTTTCATACTTGTTCTGTGTGTCCTCATCATTCTGACACTCACTGCCGCACTGGCAATGATCGGTGCAGGATAAGTTCTTTGTTCAGCAAGAACATCTGGCAGAAGAACAATCTGTCTTGCATTGACAGCTAACCATCTCAATGATGGCCTTTGGAGCTGGAAGGCATCTGTCATGGTTGGTTTCAGCTGGCCATCGGACTCCTTGTGGTAACCATTCTGCAGGGGATCCAACTGAGGATCCTGCAGAGCAATGCTGGCCTGTCCCCACACTCTGGCTTGCATATGGACTCTCAGGACATGTTGTCTCAAAGCTCCAAGGGTAGGAGGTAGCTTGTCACTTTCTGACATATGCTTGCAGAAGAGATGCCATCGCAGTTCGGAGATGGTCTTGATGTATATGCCTTTGGGGGAGTAGGCTGCACAGACGAAGCTAGCCAGAGTGGCCAACATAGTTTCGGTCACTTCTGCCTCTGTTGAAAGCATCTGCAGAGAGCTGATTACATCTCTATCTGTCTTCATGTAGACTTGCAGCCAGGTTGCTTTGCCTATACGAGAGAACCTTCCAGTGTTGTCAGCGCCAGTGAACGCATGGAAGGCTGGCAAAGCCTTTGCTCTTTCTGCCCCTATGGCTCTCCATATTGGCTCTGTCCCCATAACCCCAGAGGCAATGGAAATGGACGTGTTCTTCAGGATGAGATTATAATTTGCTATGGCTAACACTAGGACATCTGTGTCTGGGGAGAAGAAAACCATCTGTGCAGCCGGTGGGTTTCGCTGTGATGCCAGGACAGCCTGGTAGATCAACAATGTGTCTGCTTCTTCATGATTGTTGTCTTGGAAAAGCAAGTCTTCGTTGCTCCTGGTATGCCCTGAAGAAGAGGTGATGACCAGTTTGTGTGATGTACTGTTGTACCCTAGAGTCCTTGCAACAAGATAGTTGGTCAGGTCAGCCTTCGTCTTGTCATGTGAAAGGAACCTGCTCATTGGGATGTGTTTTATGTTTGTGTCATCTCTGACCTGATACTGGATTGGTGCTCTTCCTTGCCTTCTTTTATCCCTGGTAGCACTCTTCAGAGAATCATCCCTGTATGTGTCAAACACAAGGATGATTTCATCATAATCTCGTGTGAGGGACATCAGCCTGTCGTTGAAGCATTCACTGTCCGATAGGAGCCCATCCTCACGTTGGAGCGGACATTGGGACACCGGGCCAGATAAAAAGAAAACACCATGCCAAGACCTGTTTTCATTGTCAGTCTATCCGACGCATTTTAGACGATTATTCGCCGCGCTAGTCGACGCGCATCGGTATTTGTTCGCTTGAAAAGTAGTTCTAAATATTACTCTATTTCAAACATGAAGATGAAGATGAAAGAACGTTAAATCAAGCTATTTTGGTACATATACTTGTAAGTGACTTATGGATGGCAGGATTGGTTTTTGCATGTTTGATAGTTGTATTTCAAATGTGAACTCAAGTTCATGCGGCGTTCTTCCAGCGACGGTAGCGGGGATAGTGAGATTGGATGAAGGTGAGATAAAGCAATTATTTTTTTTAACGCAGAATTTGAATTAAATCCGCTGGTTGGTCTCTTAGTCCGGAACACTATTGAGCACTATTGAGCATCAACTCCACGGCCCGGGTGCTAGTAAAAATTAGCAAGGGCGAGGCCACGAACCCAGGCTGTTGTTACCGGTGATACGTTGGTACCTACCTACCTACCTACCTACCTAAGCCATTCTTTAAATCATACAATAATTTTATAAACTTACGTGGTACTTGTTCATAAGGACTGGGCTAGAAAGTAGTGTGTAGAGAATGTAGACATTTTTGTGGTTCCTGAGTTTAATGCAAAGTGAATATCGTTCATTACAAGTTGATTGACATGAACATTGGAAATTGTTATATATTGTTATATGTTATTGTATATTGGTGATTATATTGCTGAATAAATGTATCAATGCAGCCCTTTTAACACGCGCCCTGGAGGGCCTCTGAGAATTACGCGCACTGGAGGGGGGGGGGGGCGGATTCCGCCCCCCCCCCCTAAGATCTCGGCTCCTAGTAAAGCTGGAGGAACGAAATTCGCAGGGTGGATGGGCACGGTAGTGAACTCTATTGTGTGCAATTTTCGTGACCTTAGGTCAATATCTTCAAGGTCAAATGAGGTCAGATTGGCAAAATTTTCCGGTTTTGCGTGGCTTGGCTTGTCATCGTTATGGATCGCTGTGATTGTGTTTAAATGCTCAAAAATGGGCATCAATGATGTTTTGGACATTACTAATGATGCAATGCAGATGATAGACCCAACATTTGACCTCAGGTCACCTACATAGAACCACTTTATCAGGTCAGTTACCTGTTCCAGTTACCGGAACCTGCCGCCCGCCCGACTGCTCCGTCGGGCAGCTCGGAGCAATCGGCTTCGTGAAGAAGGGAGTGAAGTACATGAATAAAGTATGGAAACGCAATGATAAACAGCACAAATGACAACCAGTAGTGCATTTATGGCAACATTCCAGTTGATCAAGTTTGGTTCCATTAACCTGTCATGAACTTGACCTGACTTGACCTTAGTGACCTAACATGACCTTGAAACTATACAGCATATCAATATGCATCAAACAAGTCCCTAGTGTTGCCTAGAACACTTCCCTTTTGTCAGTATACTGGGAGCGCATCTGCGCCGATTTTTGTGGTCTGGCGCTATAACATTTTTTTACTTTAGCGGCCCCTAACCTGAAAAATGTTCGGGCGATTTCCATTTTTCTTGCTTTAAACGACGCGCCGTTCATTTATAAGCAGGTACACCGAAAATCGCTTATATCGACCGGTAAAATCTGCAGTTATTTGCGAAAAACCGGAGGGGTGGGCGGATTTCGCCCCCCCCCCTCCAGTGCGCGTGTTAATAAACCTGAATGCAGCCCTTTTTCCAAAACCACTATGCTTATGACAAGGTCAGTGGGTATAACTTGTAATGGGAAAGCTGGTGAATGGAAAATTAAAGTGGTGTGTGAGATATTGATATGACAACCATGCACTTTGGGTCAGGACAAAGTTTTTTTCTGACGTTTTTGACCTCACTGGTATATTGTGGAATTCCTCAAGACCTTTTATGATCTAAAATGGGTAGGTGCAGCTATCAACAATCAATTATCCATAGATGTAGATTGACAGGATCAATAATCCATGGATGAATATAATGTGATCATATGATGAATATGATGTTAGGTGTATGGCAAAGCAAGTCAATATCCATAGCTGAAGTGTGACATAATGCAGCATCCATGGGGGTTGTGTAAGCCACAAAATTTGTCATTTCCCACCTAATATTGATTAAAAAAAAAGTACAATTAAGCAAACATTAACCATTAGAGCCAGTCAAAATATTGATGGAGACAGCCCAATTTTAAAGTGGAATATGCTAGATCAGATCATTTCCTAGTTTGTGTGCCACATCTGAAGTTCTGTCCATGTTCTGGAAATGTTTAATTTAATATTTTCTTTAATATGCTGTTGTCTGCCAGCACTGGTTGCTCACACACCATTGATGCCTTTCATGGTCAGGCATCAGTGGTGTACCTACTATCTTGTTGATGCACATGCACCAACAAATCTGCTGTGTACATGTAACAATTTAAATAATTAATTATTTCCAATTTTGTTTTTGTAACAATCTGATTTGGGACACATGAAGAGAGCACTCTTAATGGCTAAAATGGCCAAGGTCATATAGTTTCTGTACTGTAGATTTGGATTTTAGATTATGAACCAGATTTAGATAAGAATGCATGAATACCAAGTTTATTGATGTGATTAAGATGAAGTGACTGCTTGTTTTTATTGCAAATGCTTGCTTTTCACTCTGTGACCTAAATACTACCAAAAAGGGCTTTGATGAGTGATATATAGTGATGTTAATGGAATATTTTCCAAATAAATCTAACATATTCTATCCTAACCTCCTCTTTAAAAAAATGAAATGTTTAATGAGGAAATTCTCAAATTTCAGCATGAAAATTAACCTAGCGTAATCTAGACTGCTCTACAGAAACAAAGCATGCCATTAACTTATTTTGTGAATGATCTAATTTGCAATAGTACTGCAAAATGTTGGTTGTGCATATGTGGTATGTGATGTGAATATGATTGTGGGTAAATTTCATCTTGTCAAAAAAGCTTACCCAAAATGCTGGATGCTTCTCTGAAAATACCAGCATAGAGTGAGAAATATGAAGGTGCCAGAAATAACATGGTTCGTGTAATGGAACTTTTCTGAAGAAAGAAAATCATACAATCTGTATCCACAAATAGTTGTTGGAAGATTTAATCGTTGCAATAATTTGTTTTTGAAAATGTCAATTTTCTGAAAACCCCGATGAGTTGCAAACCTTGGAATTTAAATTCAAATCTCCTTATTTTCAGATTCTGAATATCATTCTGATAAAATGTATAAATCAGCTTCTTTAGGGCTGGTGTTATGTGGTCATCTGTGCTGTTCGCTACTAGGTGTTCCTTGGAGCAGGCAACAGTAGCCAACAGATAGTTTGTCAAGGCCATGAATAACATTGGTATATGCATGCTTGTTTCTCAGAAATTGTACATGCTATGTAAATTGTGTATTTAAAAGACATGCTGCACTATCAGCCTTGTGGTGCTTGGAAACCAATGATGCCATTCATGGTCATGCCATGCTGTTTACAATCTACCTGGAATCAGTCAACAGCCAAGATAGTTTATCAATGATAGCCCAACCAGTACCAAAATGTCCAACACTAATAGGTGACTCAGGCTATTCCGCTCATCTTGTCTCTGGTTTGAGTATGGATTGTCACATTCTGGTGATTTTAAAAATGCCACACTAAGATGTAAAAACCTAGTCCCTACAGGTGGCCTGCGCTCTCATTCCACTTGCTGTGTGCATGGTATTGACCAAAATAATTTATGACCTGATGTGTCTATCTGGGAGCAAGCAGGTCCACAAGGTGTGGCAATTTTAGCAAAGTCCTGTCAGTGTGTAAATAGTTGGTAACTGTTGCCTTGTGGAGTCTTGTTGTTGCCCTTTTGATGCTGTCTGTAGATCGTGAATGTCAGTCAGTGCATTTATGGGGAAAACTGGTGCTTTTAGGAAGCAGGCAATTTCTGTGTGCTCCAGTAGACATCTTGGCTTGTACGTTTTGGTGGCACAGTTCTGTTGGGTGTGATGATTATTATACATTGGCCAACTACAGCATGTATATTTCTGCAGCATAGTTTGCAGACTGGGGAGCAAGTGTACGTTAAGACAACCAAGTCATGCCTGCTCATCTAATACTCAGGACTTGATTACGAAATGGGTCATAAGGATATTTGATTTCATGTAAGAATGTTTTATGTATGTGGTAGATGATAATGATGGGCTTACTGACTGGCTATATAAGTCCTGAAGGTCTGATCGATTCTCTAAAGCAGCAAAATAATATAGTTGCTTACATTGTACTAAAAAGGCATCATTAACCTAGATAACATTAACAATTGGGAGCTTATTTATTGTATCTTGCTATTTACTTTATCAGGCATGTTTCCATGGTCTTGGTGAATGTTAACATACATATAACATGTATCACTATTGCTTAAGCAATGCAATAAGAAACTGGAATTGCAGCTGAAATCCAGCTCCTAGATTATAACATGCCAGATCATCCTCTAACTTCCATTACATGTCACAGGATACAGTAATGCCGTGCCAGCCCGTCATAGCGAAATCTAAATTGGCGACTGCTTAACATGGTAAATGGGCGCTAAATGACCTTTGGATTCGACGCGCCCCTAAACACCAATTCACCACCACTGCTTAACATGGTGACATTAATGTGCACATTTTGCTGCCAAAGAACACCTCCAAACCAATGTGGATGTTTTGTTTTGCAATCAGTTTCTTCTTCTTCTTTTTTTTTGGGGGGGCATTGGTAAAGTTGCTCAATAAGACACTTTTTTAGTTATAACTTAACTTAATATCATATGTGTACTTTCTAACTCTGTTTTTATCACAATTTTTGTATGATAAACTAGCTATCTGACTTTATATGTGAGCCTGATTAGTACATGCACTGAACTATCTGATGACGTCCTAATTAATTAATGCATTTTACTTTTTCAGATGAGTACCATAACCGCACTTCGGTTTTATGGAACGTCTCACTCTTCAGGTTTTGATGTTCAAGGCCCTTCGTTTCCCTGTTTTAGAGAAACGCACACGTATTTACGCATTCAGATTCCGAACATAGACCCGAGGCTGTGTGAGGGGCAGACTATTGAGGACCTCTTGAAATACAGCACACTGTATTATCCCAAGTTGAGGAGAGGTGTGTGAGTGCCACTGGAGATAGGAATGTGGTAGAGGACAGCTCACTGCATGTGAGGAAGTGTTGTGCCGATACCCATTTTAGGAAGGAGTCTGAGGGACCATATGCCCAGGTTCAGCGGCACCATGGGATTGAGCTGGTTGTGAAGATTGCGCTTGAGATGCGTGTCGGCGAAGCGTTTCGGGAGATGGACTGCTACTGAAGCCATCAGCAAGCGGTAGTTTGATTGCTGTTGCTCGCCTGGCAGTAACAGTTGCTTCATATCCCGTAGCAACATTGCAGCCGGCCTCGCAGCAAGAGCTGACGCTGGCGCCAGAGCAAAAGCTGTTGGCGGGGCCCAGTAACAGGAACTGCAGCTGCGAGCCGCGCAGTCATGTACGTGTGTATGTATAAAGTATTTTGATCGTGGTGATTTATTTTGAGTAAGACATTTTTATTCAATGTTGCTGCTCTGCTTGGCTTTGATGCTCTAAAGGTTGCTGCAAGCCTTGTGAACCTCGGATGTCACGGACAGCTGACCTTCAATGATAACCAATTGGAGGCGTTGCGAGTGAAGCTTACTTTTGTGAAACTTTTGTCTAGAGTTAGCAATTCCAAAGCTCACATAACTGTAAAAGAAAGGCGGCCTTCACCAGACAGTGCTGGCAGCCTTACCTTATCGAGAGCTGCCGGGAGTGTCGCCGCCCCAGCAGCAGAACCTGCCGCTGACCCAGCAACAAGGACTGCTGCTGCCTGCCCCGCAACATGGCTTGCTGCCGGGCCCGCAGCAAGACCTGCCGCCGGCCCCGCAGCTACTGTCGCTGGCCCCGCAGCAAGACACGCCGTCGGCCTCGTGGCAGGATCTGCCGCCGGCCCCGCAGCAAGGACCGCTACCGCCTGCCCCGCTGCAAGACCTGCCAACGGCTTTGCAGCAAGGACTGCTACTGTGGGTCTCGCAGCACCCGCAGCTAGACTTGCTGCTGGCCCCGAGACAGCACCTGCCACAGACCTTTCATCAGCACCTGCCGCCCTGTCCCGCAAGAATATTTACAGCCACTGGCTCCGCAGCAAGATCTGTCACCGGTCCGTTAGCACCCACAGCACGGCCTGCTGCCGTCTGCCCCGCAGCAAGGACTGCTGCCGCCGGCCCCGCAGCAAGACCTGCAGCCGGCCCTACAGCAAGACCTGCAGCCGGCCCATCAGCAAGGCCTACCGCTGGCCCCGCAGCAGAATCTGCCATCGGCCTTACAGCAAGAACCACTGCCGCGGGTCTCGCATCACCCGCACCTAGGTACCTGCTGTTGACTCCGCAGCAACACCTGCCACCGATCTCTCAGCAGCACCTGCCGCCGGTCCCGCAAGAATGTCTACAGCCACTGGCTCCGCAGCAAGATCTGTCGCCAGCTCGGCAGCACCCACAGCACTGCCTGCTGCCGCCTGCCCTGCAGCAAGGACTGCTGCCGCCGGCCCAGCAGTCCGGCGGCAGCAGGACTGCTACCGCCGGCGGCAGTCCTGCTGAGGCGGCAGTCCGGCGGCAGCAAGATTCGCCGCCAGCCCCGCAGCAAGACTCGCCGTCGGCCCCGCAGGAAGATTCGCCGCCGGTCCCGCAGCAAGACTCGCCGTCGGCCCCGCAGTAAGACCTACCGCTGAACACCCAGCAAAGCCTAGTGTCTTGTGGAGTGGATCGTAGGTCGTTGTGGAATGACTGTGTGCACGACCAAGGAACAGGGCTCATTACAGTGGTGATCACAGCGAAGCTGATGTGACGCTATTGACGCATTTGTATGTTTCTTCCACGTTGTGCGTTTCCAATTTCATCGTGTCGCATTTATGGTGTCATGTATAATCATATGTGCATGACGCTACATCAATACATACCGAAATGTACGGCGTAAGTTGTTTTTCTACGTGCAAAATGATGCATGCCGCCCTAGAATAGCGATCTTGCATCCCCCAAGATCATTACACTTCATGTGCCAATTCGTTGAAGAAATGGTGCATCGAGTGTATATTTGACATGATCTGACAGTCACCAGTCCTTTGTACAGGTCATGTTCGAAAGATAATTGACCATACCGTAAACAAATTGAAGTCGGCCCAAAAATCTGCGTGATAAGCAATGACATCGTAAATAGGGCAACACAAATTATATTGCCCCCGTATCAAGTCATGTCAGTTATTTACGTGCAAATTATTGAACCTGCAGCGTGCTGACACTAAATCCAGCAGGTTTCAAGGCGGTCAATGTTATCTTCAAGAGAGGTTACGTCCAGAAAAGTTCAACCAGTCGTTACGCCTTAACGGATAAAGATATTTTAATGAAACTTTCAGCATTTGCTTATATTTAGGGACGCAACAAGACGCACTAGAGGATTTTCCGTTTTTGATTACTTATTAGTTTTGCATATTTGCCCATTCGAGTTAAAATCGAAGATTCTGGCTAAAGTAAGCATTTTTTATTGGAGCAAGTTGCCTTCGACCAATGTTTTTCGGTCCGCTCTACCCATTAGAAAAGGAAAATTAAAGAACACTTGAAAACTCAACATTGTGAAATAAAAAAAATATATATTTTTGAATTTTGGGTAGCCAAAAATTGTATGGCCCTCATTGATTTCGCTTTCCTTTTCTGATTCCAAATAACTTTAGTTTTTCCAAATCTCCCCAAAATGAACTCCCCAGAGCCAAAAACATGATGCAAGTCGTGAAAGCCTAGGCCTGTGACGTCACTTTTTGTGTAATTTTTTTTTGCTGGGGTGGGGTGGTTGGGGGTGTCTGGCCCTACTCGTCGAGCGCTTTCCGATGACACCTCTTTCGTTTTCGTGCGATGCTTAGTTTGGAGATTAGACGAGGGGGTTCCTATCGACCACCCTCGAGACGGGGTATGAGGATAAGACCGGAAAAACGGGGAGGGTTGAGACATTGCCTGAGGTGACCTCAAGGCTGAATTATGTGCGTAATAAACTAATGACGATTCATTGGTAGAACCTAAATGCTTCGAACTTTTATCTCAGTCCATTAGAAGGAAAGTGCAAGAAACGCCGATGGCAGTGCATAATATTGGGAATCGGTGGATATTAAACCAAAAAAACCCGAGCCTAATTATTTCCGAAGCTAACAAAAAATTGTTCCGACATGTTCCCAATTAAATGAAGATTTTTATCTGGGGTGGACAAATTTCGAACCATCGACCAATTTTTCATAAACAATGTAGTTTTGTAAATTTCATTTATTTTGACAGCATGTGAAAAATTTTAAAACCTCAAAACCCGAGTCAAATTTTTTAAAAACGTTTTTTTTTCTTTCTGTTGCTTACTCTCTGGGGTCTCGGCAACACGATCCGAAGTGGACATTTCATGAGTCACGGCGTGGTTTTAACGTAGGTTCGCAAAGAGACCGGTAGTTCCAATTGTGTGAACTGCACAGGCCCGTATATATGCTGCTTAAAGTGTCTAATGTATCAATATTAAGTTCGCAGTGGATTGTAATGGACGATAACGGATCTAAGGCAATTTCTCCATTCGTTAAGCACTGAAATTATGGCACAAATAAACAACAAAATGCATAACATTTGAGCATGCGTTAATAGTACCAATAACAGCCACCAGAGGCGCTGCCATCGATATCCGCATTAGTTCCCTATCGCACTATGGTTGCTGGTTTCTTGGCCATCTTCTGCAGAAGAACCATTCCATCTACTAGGGCTATCTTGCGACTTGGAGCATCTGGTGTGGTGTCCATCCCATCATCTGGCTGCTGATCTTCCTGTGGAGTTTCCGCTGTTGCCAACTTGTTGAGGAGGTGGATCAACTTCGATTTGTCCAGGCATGGCAGGATTGTACCATCTGGAGCAAAAAGGGCTCTTGGTGTCAGAGTGAATTCGTGGTTCCCAATGGCCTCTTTCTGGTTGATGTCTCTGCTGGACATGGCCAGGACCATCAGTCTGCTACACAAGTCCTTGGGCTCCTTTAGATCAACAGTCTTGTCTCGGTGTTTTACTGTGGTTTTCTTGTTTGCAGACATGAACATTATGTTGTTCTTCTCTACTGGTGTCCATAGGCTGACATCTCCATTGATTCGCTCTGACACGTAGTCTTCATACAGCTTTTGACCAGTCACATCGGCATTCAAGATCGTTGGTACATACTTATCAGGGATGTAGGCATGAGTGATCACATTGTGCAGCTTGTCACCTTCAGCAGCAAATGGGTTTCCATGTTTCAGTATGGCTGCCTTGATCTTGTCGATAACATCATGCTCCTTCTTGACAGCACTTGGCCCAAGGTCATGATGCTCTCTGGTTTTGTCAGGTTCCAAGTCAAACTGACTCTTGAACTCTTTTGCAACACGGGAGAGTTATGGTGTGACCATCAAGAACCTCTGTCTAGCATTGACATTGTTCGAGATTGTCTACGAGTCCAGAATTAATTTTCATCAGCTTGTTCAGATGCTCGCATGCATGGTCCGCCCCGATGGATACAAAGGGAATGCCCTTCTTCGTGACTGCAATGTTGCCTACTTGCAGCTCTTCCCAGGTTTCAGGGTGATTGGTCCTCAGATCATGCATGTCTGTGATGTATCTGGACCAGAGTCGCTTGTATTTGATCCTGTCAAAGGCGAAGAAGAGCTTGCTCAGCTGCTCTCCGGCTTGGAGATGGAGCTCCAGGTCAGCATTCCGGGATGCAGCGACAAAGAACAGGATTGCTTCCACTCGATGTAGGTAGTTCATCATTGCCTTGAACATTGCATTCTTGGATCTCTGTTTTTCCCATTCTTGGAGAACTGTGATGACATCAGCAGTGGTCAAGGCCTCAAGTATGGTGGTGTTTGCTTGTTTTACAGACTCAGCTTTTGTGTGCTTGCTCCCCTCAGAACAGGCAGCTTCAACTCCCTCTGTTGCTTTCAGACATACCTCTTTCAGTTGTGGGTTGTCCTTGAAGAACTCCAGTGCCATTTAATAGATAATTACATATGCATAGGTGTGGGCACGAAGAGCACGCTTGTAATGGGTACATTTAAGGATTTGCCTTGCTGTTGCAGACCCATAGACAACAGCTTCTATCCAGGCATCATCAATACCGGAGTTCTCCATGAAAAAAACACCACTATAATACAACCACCACCAACTTACATGTAGGGTACAGTAAACTGTTCAACATACATAATATAGGCCTACTATAATAATCAGACCACTAGATAAACATGTCCTTGTGGTTGGTGCTTAGTATGACCTAATGACCAATTTGTCTTATGAAATTAGTAAGTATTTGAAAGAACTGCTGTAACAAATGTCTCAACACATCTGCAACTAGGAGCATTGGATTCCTTGGCCCTGAAAATGGTAGTTTAGCTGTCAAAATAAAAGCTTATTAGGTTATTTATAATTATAATTTTATAATTAGGTTATTTAGAAGCTGCGATATTGACGAAAACATTTTTCACGGCAGCCATTTTGTAAAATCCAAGATGGCGGCCATATAGGACTCGGGGCAAATGGAAACATTGTTTTTCTGATTGCTTATACTATAAGGTTTCCAAAATGTATAGTTTTCATACTCACCACAAAAATCCAACGAAGGTTAAAATCCAAACGTAGTGAACCTGACTAATTGGGTATTTCAGGAGAGTAAGCGTTGCTTTTGGTTTGCGTCGCAGAGCAGGTCAGCACCATTGAGACCACTGGTCATTAGAGAGACCACTGGATGTTGCGTTCAAACCGTAAAAGAAAATAACAATCAATTTACAAGACATGCTCATGGTGCAAGCACATACCGATCATAGCGGAAAAGCAATCCTCTCCCCCAGCCGTTCCAGAGCAGGATTGCCTGTTTTAGCGCTTCTTCGCAAGCAAAGCACACAACCGTTGTGCTATATTCCGAATCATTCATTTCTGAACACGTTATCCGGTCTCCCAGTCGCGAAAGCCCACGGTGACGGACTGAATGGGTGTCGGCGTGCAGTATGAATATTTATAACCCGCCCTAAACGTTTGTGGCAGTCAAGTCACGCATTGAAGCTTCCCAGTTTTCGGCCGGAATAAGCTCCGAATTCCCCCACTCATTTGCGAATCTGTATCAAAGGCCGCAACCAGGTAAGCGGTGGACATGCAGCAACGAAAAAGCCCGAGAAGGACCAGATTTCATCAACTCAAATGAGCATTCAACGAACAAGTGAAGTCCACTTCGACCGCATTCGCTGGCCAAGCGCACAAATCACCTGGGACCCTGCCGCTACAGGGCTTCTCGGAAGGAAGCGTAGGTGGAATTGGGGCCAGATCGTGAGTTTTTTTCTGTCTTTTTTACGGTCTCAAACTGTAAGTTCTATAATACTTACTGGTGTGGAATCAATGCGAGCGAAAGCCCGAGTGGCTTTTATCCTTGGTGCCGTTTTGTTTGTTTTTTCTGTCCTCGGGTCAATGGATTTGTTACACTTGTTGAATAGCATGAAACTCGAATGCACAAACTCACCCCAAGGGTGGGGAAAGTTCGCTAACACAGCGAGATAGGTTGGAATCACAAAACAGCGTCATATGTCTCAGAAGATGGATCTTCGTCGTCTATTAAAGGGAGCAATGCATGCCCCTGCTGTCACATAGCGTCCAATGTGTTTCTCATGGATCGCATGGACCACAGTTACGGCACGTAGACATGACATCACCGGATGTACACAGCTCATGAGTCTATCGTCCAATGTGCTTCTCATGGATCGCATGGACCACAGTTACGGCACATGGACATGACATCACCGGATGTACACAGCTCATGAGTCTATCGTCCAATGTGTTTCTCATGGATCGCATGGACCACAGTTACGGCAAGTGACATGACATCACCGGATGTACACAGCCAGAGTCTATCGTCCAATGTGCCTCTCATGGATCGCATGGACCACAGTTACGGCACGTGACAGACATCACCGGATGTACACAGCTCATGAGTCTATCGTCCAATGTGCTTCTCATGGATCGCATGGACCACAGTTACGGCACATGGACATGACATCACCGGATGTACTCAGCTCATGAGTCTATCGTCCAATGTGTTTCTCATGGATCGCATGGACCACAGTTACGGCACATGGACATGACATCACCGGATGTACTCAGCTCATGAGTCTATCCTCGGCACTCAGAGCGTTGGACCCAGCCAGAGCGTTCCTTGCTGTCACTGTGTGTGTCGCAGCAGCGCACTGAGCAAAAGACGTCTTCTTCCAACCCGTTGCCACTATCACACAGCTTACATGTGGTTGTTTTCCTTACGCTATTCTGCTTCACGTTCCCTTTGTTCTGCTCTTGTTCGGTGTCGAACCTCGGTTAATTTTCTTTTCCATTTTCTTCCTTGTCTCTCGCATTTTATCTTGCAATGCTTGCTTCCCAGGGGCAATGCTGCTTGCAATGCTGTCGGCATTGCCGCTTTTCGCTCTCAATCTCCGTCTGTTCTGCTTCCTTGACTCTGTCATTCTTAAATGAGGACGAACGTACACTTGAAGAAGCCATCCAATGTCTGATCTCATGTCTGTCCTGAGCCGCCGACGGACGGTCCAGCGCTGCTGGCCGACGGACGGTCCAGCGCTGCTGGCGGACGAACAGTCCAGCGCTGCTGGCAGACGGACGGTCCAGCGCTGCTGGCGGACGAACAGTCCACCGCTGCCGGCAGGCTGTCCACCGCTGCTGTGCGGATGGTCCACCGCTGCTGTGCGGACAGTCCACTGCTTCTGGAGGATGGTCCAGCACTGTCGACGGACGGTCCAGTGCTGTCTGCGAACGGACGGTCCAGCGCCGCCGGCGGACGGTCCAGCGTTGCTGGCGGACGGGCGGTCCACCGCTGCCGACAGGCTGTCCACCGCTGCTGGCGGGCGGGCGGTCCACCGCTGCCGGCAGGCTGTCCACCGCTGCTGGCGGGTGGTCTAGCGCTGCCGGCGGACGGTCCAGCGCTTCTGGGGGGCGGTTCAGCGCCGCTGGAGGGCAGTCTAGCGCTGCTGGAGGAGGGTCCAGCACTGTCGGCGGATGGCTTATACGATGATGCTTTGATGTGATGTTATGTAGTGACCCAATAACTGGTGCATTCCACAAAAGATCGAACAAATATTTTCCAATTTTGCAACCTCAAAATTTGCACGTGGACCAAAAGTTGCTAATACTGGCTCAGACAGTTATGAAAGGTCGGTGCTGTTGGTACTGGGCCTGATGATGAGTCGGAGACAAATCCTGTACTGAAAAGCTTTGAGTGTTCTGTCTACTTCAAGGATGGCAGATATGAAGTAGAGTTTCCTTGGAAGCAGAAAGATCATCAACCTGTGCTACAGGATAATAGGAAAGCTGCAGAAAGTAGGTTGCAAGGATTGAATAGGAGCTGGAGAATAATTCTTAGTTGAAAGAGTATGTTAGAGCCCTATGGTTGGTTATTGGTTTTTTACGACACGTCGACCGTTGAGTCATGTAGCGTCGCCAATCTCTCACGCCGATTGGTCGCGGGCGAAGAGTAGCGACAGGTGAGACTCGAACCCACAGCCTTTCGATTGTGAGACGAGCTTCTTACCCCTAGACCACTCGTCCCCTTATAGAAACTTTAAGAAACATATATCATCTCAGAGGTACTAGGGCGTGACATGAACGGTGATGACCCGATGTGCTATCCCTTCCACTATCCCTTCCACATGCTAGTGGTGCGTGAGTCCAGCTCAACGACATAGGTGCAACCTATGTTTGAAGAGTCTGCTCATGGTCCCAATTTAGTCAGACTCAGTAATTGCTAAGAGACTTGCCCATCTCTCCTACCTGATCCCATTGAAGTGTTGCTTCACTCTGGACGCTTGATGTTCGCTGTATCTGCTGATGTTTTGAAGGCGTTCGTGATGAATCTGCTCCGTGATCAAGATTAGGATGTCCACAAATGTTTGTGGCACCACAACGGTTGGATGAGAACCATGAGGTGGAAGAGTGTAGCCCAATTTTGATAAATTGTCGAGCAAGAAGCGAGCATGCATCACCGCAGCGGAGCCGACTGTCAGTATTAAGCATATGCTCTGTAACTGAAGCTAGAAATGTGCTGAGCTTACGATACTTATCTCGAACAGTCATGTGGTGCTCGACAAGGCTAACATTCTGTCAGATCAGGGTGAACTTGGGTGCAACAAGGTGTTAGAGGTGGAGTGGAATCCTAATGAGGATGTTCTTGCCTTTGAGAGCGCCAAAGTTCCTCCTGGTAGGGCAGTGACGAAGCTGGTGACCCTCGAGTCAATAGCACGGTTATTTTGATCCGCTGGGCTTGTTAGCGCCCTTCATCTTAACTGTGAGGCGTCTCTTACATGAGACTTGGCGTCGAGTTCTTGATTTGGATGAACTCGTTCTAGAGGACATCTATAGGCGGTTCGTGAGATGGCTGAATGGGATGGAGACTTTGAAATAGATCCGTGTCCCGCAGCTACTGTGATGCAGGATGGAAAGATGCGTCATTCATCGAAGTACATACCTTTGATGATGCGCCTGAGGAAGGTTTTGGGGCTGCGGTGTATCTGCGCCTCGAATGGCACTGCGGTGATTCCTTTTACCCTCGCCGGGCCGGAAAAGGCTGGGGGGAGGGGGCTCCCGAGAGCCCCCTCATATTTTTCCGCAATGTCGGCAGAATGAGTAATCGCAGGGTTACCCAATTTTAGTAGCTTGTTACACATCTAATTTGTGCGTTGTAATAGTTTCAGGTCCTGGTCACCAAAGGTCATTGGATCTGGAACGGAGCAAAAGTCGTGATGTTCTAAACTATCCAAAGTGCTGCGAATCAGGGAAGTTGCAAAATGAAAGCACCGAACTCGGAGCATACTGTTCATTCATCAAGACGAACTCCTATGGGAAAATGTGAATTAAGATAAAGGCTCCCTACCTGAGGCCAGACCAATTTCCCAGTATTTATTATCACATTCAATGGGGGAAATTCAAATTTAGAGATAATTTGTCACGCCAACAATGATGTGAAGCATGCAATAAACATTCGGTGTCAGTTGATGTGTCAAAGGTCAATGCCATCAGGTATGGTCACTTATCATGTATATTCTACACAATGCCATATAATACAGAATGTTGCCGTTCCTGGCCAAATGATATATGAATTCCTTTTCATCGCCGCCTATGTCGTGCGACATGACATTGGATGACAAACAAATGGCACTACATGACCTGAGCAGTTGCAAGCTGACCTGATTTAGCCTAATTTAACCTTCTTTGGATTTACTTCCAAGGCAGTGCACACCAATGCGAGGGCTGAATAGATCAGCTTATCAATTTGTGTATCACCGAATGTGACCTGAGTCAGGCCACGAGGCTCTACAGTTTTCAAAGATGTTTCAGCATCATATCAGTTCTTCTTGGAACATAATGTTCTACTTCAAAAGTGATGTCCGGATGTATTCAAGCTTAAACTTACTGCATTTGACCATATGGCGTGACCTGACCTGACGGTAAAATTTTTGGCTATCATTCAGATCGAAATATTTTGCTTGAATGGTTCTGTTTAAAAGACCGGTGGCCCATATATATATATATATATATATATATATAAATATATGTATGTATATTCATGTTTTCAGGTCATTCTCCAATGTCAACGTCATGTCACTGAGTTGATCTATCAGGACCTTTAGCGATCACAGCATGGCCAAAGAATGAGAAATAGACTGTTATATTTTCTCCGGCCTTTAAGCCTTTCAGAGACACATTAAAGGGTTTATAAGAATGATAATGATATATCTGGGATGACCCTTTTTGAACAACAATTAATGGGCTTTCGGAGCTTCAAGCGGCTCAGTCGTCTGACGACGGAGCCGCTAGGAGCTCCGAAAGCCCATTAATTGTTGTTCAAAAAAGGTCATCCCAGATATAGCATTATATTAGCCTTGCCAATGGCATATTCCTTATGGCTATAACATTCATAGTTCGAAGGCTCATTTTCAAGCCAACTTCTGACCCGACCTGACTTATTCCGTTTTGTCCATTCTTCCATACGATCAACATGAAAGCATTCATATACTATGTTAATTCTTGAAAAGCAATGTCGAAAGAACACATGATCTGCCTTTTTAAATCATTTCCATGGACTTAAGCAAGTGTCTGTACATTGGTCTAATGCAACCTCTGATGACTTCATTATCAGTTATATTTATCATTATTATATATAGCAAATATAAGGTACGCTTCTAGCTCGCCACGACCAGAGCTTTCAAATGATTGTCTGCATTTCATCCTAGCGTACGTAGATCGGAAGTTAGAAGGGGGCTTTCAAGAGTCTCCAACCCCTCCCCCGTCACGGCACGGCAAAGGTGGATTTTCCACCCGGGCCGGCGAGGGTTAGTGATGTCACGTGCCACAGTTGCTCCTCTACAGCGTGTCAGCCTGCCCAAGCTGGAACTGTTGGGTAGCTTGCTCGGCTTGCACGCCCGCCTGCTCGGCTTTGTGCGTGGAGCTTTGAAGCTGCCACCTAGGGGACGAGTGGTCTAGGGGTAAGATGCTCGTCTCGCAATTGAAAGATTGTGGGTTCGAATCTCACCTGTCGCTACTCTTCGCCCGCGACCAATCGGCGTGAGAGATTGGCGACGCTACATGACTCAACGGTCGACGTGTCGTAAAACCAATAACCAACCAATAACCAACCGAAGCTGCCACCTGAGGGTCCTTATAAGTGCTGGACGGATTCCACCGTCTGTGCTGTGCTGGCTCAGCTGTGACCAGTCCAGATGGAAGCAGTTCGTGAAGAACAGAGTGACTGAGATTCACAGCCTCGCAGATCCCGCATTTTGGGTTCACTCTCCCGGACGGGATAACCTCGCAGACCTGATCACCAGGGGTGTGTATGCTGATGATCACTTGCAACTTCTGGTTTGTAGGATCGGACTGGTTGAAGTAGTCTGGTGAGTGTGGTGTATCATTCGGTGACTGTCCCATTGAAGGAGGAAGAGGCATCTGCCGTCGATGAGAGTCAGCTGGTATCTGTTGCCACTGACTCGCATCTTGAACCAACCCTTCATGTGGAACGTTTCTCCTCATTGGCCAGAGCTATCCGTGTAGCAGTACTTGTGTTGACATTTACTCGCAGGTTGAAGTCTGGTACTACAGGAAGAAGCACACTACAGGCATAAACTACTGTAGCACACTACAGGAATAGCTGGCAGTAAAGGAAGTGTATCGATTCTGAGCTACTCGGAGCTTGCTGAAACTAATATTTGTGTGATCAAAATAGCTCAGTTCCAGGCGTATCTAGAGGAGCACTAAGTTCTGGGCAAAGGTAATATATCTGAACGGTAATATGAGGTAATCGGTAATATAAACTGCTTATAAAGTAATAATGATTCAAACGGAATACTTCAGGTTTTGTCGCTGAGTCCGTTCATGGACGTGCAAGGGCTACTGCGGGTGCGTAGCAGACTTGCAAACACTGAGTTGTCTCTGAGGAACAAAAGTCTCATAAGAGGTGCACAAAACGTCAAGAATGTCACCTACAAGCATTGAAACCCATAAATCTGTCACATTTCGAAACTTTCGGATTTTACCTAACCTACTCCAATAGTACAGGTCCCCCAAAACGGTATAGCACAGGTCTCCAATAGCACAGATCGCCGCAATCGAACCCTATCAACTGTCACGGCGTATCTGTGACAGCCTGCTGCGCTATGGTTCAGCCTAATGGAGCTGGCTGCGTGCAGCCGATATTGTGCACCGCGATCTGTCCCAAAAGAGTTAGCGCTGCCAAATGTCCTGTTCCGAAATTACAGTAATAACTTATCGAAATATAAGCGAATAGTTTGTGAAATAACCAAAAATAAACTATACATGAAATACTTTTGCGTTCAAATGTCTTTCCTGAAGTGATATATCTTCTTTATGTGGTGACTACTTTTCCTTCTTCGAATATTGATTATCTGTCACGGCAACGGCACAGTTTCAGCCAACATCTGTCACCTACGCTGGCAGGCGAGTTGGCAGGTTTGTGCACCTCCGGGTCTCATCTTGATTCCGAATATCCATCTCGCTTATCAGGTTTCAGCATAAGTTGTGTCGAGACAAGCTAGAGTTGACACGCTCCTGACATCGCTATGGTGCGAATACTGGATCATTGGAGCCGGGACAGCCAAAATAGCGGAAAAACCTGCTTGGCTTGTCAAAAGCAAGATGCAGCGGCGCTGAACGCCCCAGTGGCGCCTCTACCGGCTCTCAGATCAAATAAAACGCCACCTTGATCACATGAGTAGAATTCTGTGGTCCTCTGTTTTGTTTGCTCAGACAGAAGGTGTATGTTTGTCTGTATGCACGTGCAGTACTGTTGGCTGTGCATTTTGAGCTCGTTGATTTCCTCTCACTATCTGATTTCATGTTGGCATTCAGAAGGTTTGTTGTTTGGGGTGGTATTCCACCGGCCATGTACCCGGATAACGCTACTACGTTTAAAGGTGCAGCTGCTCGTATGATAGCCTAGTTTCGGTCATCCAGCCCCGATTGGAAATCAATTGTTCGCTTGATTGAAGGCGGCTTGATCGGGAGGGGGCTTTCGGGAGACACTAGTTACAATCATAAAAGGCTTACTGAGGAAGACGTTAGGCAAGAGCATCCTCACCAAGGTAGAGCTGGAAACATTGCTTCTTGAAAAGTATCTAGTGCTGCGTCAATTTTCGTCCTCTGGCGTTCGTCAGCGATGACGTGGACGGACCCCAGCCGTGGATCACTAGCCATCTTCTTTCGGGAAGGGCGGCTGGTGCTCGTCTCGCCGTGGCTGATGATTACGGACAGGCTTCTGCGTTCACTCGGCAGGAGAGCCCGAATCCTCCGGCGAGGTTTTGGAGTTCACGGCAGGACGACCACATTCGAAATTTGCCGCACTCAGTAAGGAAGTCCTGTGGCAGGCTCCAGACTGAGTCCGCCGTTCTCATTCGAGAGGACGACGTAGCTAGGATGCAGTGGATGATGGGCGTAGCTAAGCGACTGCAAACCGGCTCTGGTGGAGTTGTCGGAGCTGCAGATGTTCGGACTGCGAACGGTGTCCATACATGATCGTTAGGTGCTGGAGTAGGGCAACTTAGTGCCATGCTTGGCAATGGTATGTGGTGAAATTGTTGTGCTAATGTTCGTTGTGCCTTGAAGTGCGACTCGGAAGTGTAAATAAATAGCATGCACGCACGTGTTGCAGAATGGCGAGGAGCTATTGCGTATCCATTCTTTCAGCTGTGGATATGTACTGTGGACTGGTCGTGCTAAGTTCCCTGCGGTTTGCGTTTGTATCCATGTCTGGTTGTGCAGCGCCCGTGTTTGTGTTGGTGTTGGAGTGGAAATGTGGCGCAATCATGTGTCCGACACGGCGGGTAGGATGCCATAGCATGCCAGGGACCATAGAGAAGCACTTCTGCGACTCTAGAAGGAAAACCTCCCACACCAAATCACCCACTTCTCTCTGTCTCCCAACTAACCTTTACCCCCAGAAGGAAACCTAACTGTGTCGAGCCCACTGTCATGGGCCATTGCGGTCGGGGCAGGGACCAGAGAGCAAAAGCTCGGTCCAGGGTGCAACGAATCCGGGTATGTTTTCAGTCAGGAGGGACATTTGCGGGGGGGCGGGACCGACCCTTACTCACCATGGCGCCAGCCGCCAGCACCACACAAGGCACCTACCTAGTAGGTACGTACACAGTGACAGGGCACATCACACAGGAGTCTCCTTTCACTCTCGAGAGGACACTCCGACACATTCTTAACTCAACACACTTCAAGGTTCACATGCTGCACACCACACACACATCATAGTCCAAACACAGAGCAGCGCGGACACACAAACTCTACTAAACACAACCACCTTCAACAACCAGCGCTGCTCCTTCACGTTACATCGCACTTTGAACACCATCCGGGGCTACATTTGCGCCCCAGAGCTGGATAACTTACCACTGAACAGCACCGCCGCACTGTTCGACGCCTCAGCCCTCCTGGACGCCACAGTCCCAATCAGCCAGATTAGACGGGAGGCACGTTCGACTCACAAACTTCTAGTACTGACTTTCGACTCACAACACCTGCCACCACACGTCCACATACACAACAATTGCCACTACGGTGCCGGTTCTGTTTGTGTTATGGACATGGCGAGCGCGCATGCGCGTCGCCAACTCCAAGACGAAGTCAGTGCACCGGTCACCACATGGCATCCGACTGCAACTCCTCCGAAAGGAGGTGTGCAGGATGTGATGGGCCGCACCCCGCCACCGACCCCGATTTCCCCAAGTGGGCATACGAGAGGGAGATGTGCCGGTATGCGGAAACTCACAGGGTGCCACATGCAACAGCACAACACTTACGCAGCACCACCACCACCACTGACACTCCCACCTCCACAACCGCACCTTCCCACACCGCACATACCGCCTGGCGAAACTACGCAGCGACGCTCTCCACACCTAAACCCACACCCCCTCCAACACCAGCTCCCACCCGCCCTACCATCCCACCAGCAGCCGGCTCCCGGAGCCCGGCACACCTCACTCATCAACGCTTCGCCGACCCTCGCCTCAACCGCCCTACCGATCCCGTGTTCACCGGCCCACCGCCCCTCGACTTCACCGATCACCACTCCTTCCCACGCCACCCCACCCCGGACCTGACCTCCTCCCGCATCCACTCCACTTCAGACCTAGCCCTTTTCCACATCCTATTCACCCTCGACCCGGCCACCTCCCACACCCCCAACTCGACACCGACACCACCCCAGTATAGGAACACGAACAGTCACTAAACGCTTTCGGCAATAGGACTTTGTCTGCAGTGGAACACCAGTGGCCTTCCAGGCATGTTCATGTAATTCAAATTGGAATTCTTGCAACAAAAAAAACATTACTAGCTTCGCTCTAAGAAACTCACTTTCGAGATTCTGACTCCACTTGGAACAAAATCCCAGATTACACTTGGCACGTCGACAACGTAAACGGCCCACATAGGAAATGGGGCGCAGCCATATTCATTGTAAACAGCATACCTCATCGTCGAGTAACGTTAAATACTCCCCTGAATTGCGTAGCAGTCAGCCTCAAAATTACCCATTGCCAAACCACAGTCATCTCACTATACATTTCACCGTCAGCTGCAACCCCCACACCACAGGAGCTGAGCGACTTGCTGCTTCAGGCTCCTCCACCAGTTCTGATTATGGGAGATTTTAATGCTAAACACCGCTCCTGGGGAACCGACCAGACGGACACTAGAGGGCGCGAAATTCACCAGTTTATTTCGGACCACAACTTAGTACTTCTTAACACCGGGGCTGCCACTCACTACAGCCCGACCTTAGGAGGGTCGGACCTAACGTGCTGCTCCCAACAACTAAGCTCACTATTTGACTGGTTAGTTTCAGACGTTCCCTGGCTGAGCGACCGCTACCCAATCACAATTAGGGTCAGCACGGACGCTATCCACCACACTAAGCTATTTAGACCATCTTGGAACTTGAAAAGAGCGGACTGGGCTAAATTCGAGGATCAGGTGGACCTCAACCCAGCAACTTCAGAGACCAATAAAATCGAGACAATCCTAAGGGCCATCAGCTCAGCAGCACGAGACTCAGTTCCAAAAAGTAACAAGCCTAGGAAAAAGGCATCTACGCCATGGTGGACCCCGAACTGTGAAAAGGCAATCGCTGCACGGCGCTGTGCCTACAAACAATTCAAAAGATGCGTGTGCGAAGCACACCTATCAGCATACAGACAATCTAAAAACACTGCCGGTACACAATTCGAACAGCACGCCAAAACTGTTGGCAGTTTTTTTCCTCTCAATTAAATAGGTTCACCCTTATCGGCAGAATATGGGACCTGATGAAGCGTTTCAACCTGAAACGCCCACCACCAGGCCCCTTCCCCCAGCTGACGGTGAAAGGACAGCACATCACTGACCCACATCAAGTCGTCAGCAAGTCGCAGACCACTTTAAACTACACTACGCCATCGTATCTGGCAATAGCAACTACGACACCACTATAGTAAGCGCTCTAGATGCCTTTGCCTCAAAAGCGAATTTTAGCTCTAGCAATAGATAAATCTACAATCAGTCGTTTACTATGCACGAATTACACCTTGCCCTCAGCAAGTGTGGAAACACGTCGGTTGGGCCGGACGACATCCATTACCAGTTTCTTAAACATCTTAGCAAAAGTTCCCTAACGTACCTACTAGCGACCATAAATGAACTGTACCAAAGCGACACCTTTCCCGCATCCTGGCGGGAGAGCGTAGCCATTCCATTGCCAAAGCAGCACAAGGATCACTCCACCCCAAAAGTTATAGACCCATCGCACTTACTAGCTGTGCTAGCAAGTTGGTCGAGCGCATGGTCAACACACGTCTGAGGCAATTTCTGGAACACAACGACCGGCTCGACGAATTTCAGTGCGGGAGCGGGATCTGTAAATAATACATAGATGACCGCCGCTAGATGCCAGTGAGTTTTGGAGTCGATCCGCAAATGATTGTTGAAGAGGGAGTTTGTCGGGCGTTTCAAATGTATATGAGATGTAGGACGCCTGCGTGAGCTTCCAGCGCTGTGCGAGCCGCCAGTTGCTTGCGTGAAACCGCACTATGGGTGCGACCACCGCATTTTGTCACCGGCCGTGACACTGGACGGGACTTGGCCTTGGGCACTGCTGTGTGCGACGCATTTTGTCAGCGGGCGTGACACTGGACGGGACTTGGCCTTGGGTACTGCTGTGTGCGACGCATTTTGTCAGCGGGCGTGACACTGGACGGGACTTGGCCTTGGGCGCTGCTGTGTGCGACGCATTTTGTCAGCGGCCGTGACACTGGACGGGACTTGGCCTTGGGTACTGCTGTGTGCGACGCATTTTGTCAGCGGGCGTGACACTGGACGGGACTTGGCCTTGGGCGCTGCTGTGTGCGACGCATTTTGTCAGCGGGCGTGACTGACACTGGACGGGACTTGGCCTTGGGCGCTGCTGTGTGCGCCACAATTGTGCAGCCAGATCAATAGCGACTGGCAACCTTCCGACTCGTCTGGCTTCAATCGCAGCAACTTGCAACCAGTTCATGTTGCTGTTGTTTTAGATTGGGAAGAAACTATCAAGCCCGGTGTTTTTTAAGATAGTTTCTGTTTCAAAACTTTGATATTAACTTTTAAACCTACTATTACAATGATCAGAACCTTCCAATTGCAAACTTGTTTTTTCTTGCATTTTGAGTGAACACATTTTGAAGAAAACGACATACTTGCTATAAAACCATAAGTGAAGAGCATTAACGCTGCTTCATAATTTTAAGCTACGTGTTACAATGATAATTGTTTGAATTCTTACCATGGATCAGGTGTGTTAACATTGTACCAGCCGTATTATATTGTTCGATAAGCGGCAAATTAACTTGAAACATCTCTTGTCTTGTTATAATTGCAGGTCTCGCTTGTGAAAATGTTTGCCCATGTTATGTTTGAGCGATTAGTCAACATTTGTGATGTGTTAGTTTTAAAAATGAGCACGCCTTGATATTGTGGAGCTATTTTGTAATGCATTGTCAGGCTGTTGCATGCACAGGACAAAACGTCTGCATGAAATGCTAATATGGATCTCGGAGTGTATATTATCATGATAATTGAAAAAAGACGTTTTATTGGAGCTTTTCATCTTTGCTATTTCACAATGAAACTGCAGAATACCGGTTGAATGCTGGTATATATCCCAAAGACCGGTCAAAACGTCCGGTGGTCCCGACCGGGCCCCTCGATCGGGCTTTTGATCCATACATGTGTGACCCTATGTATATAAATAGAACGTGGGAACACGTGCGCGTCTTCTACCTGTCGGTGCACGAGTCTGTGCATGTGTGCAACATCCGCTACGGATCGGCACCGTGCTGATGACGCTGTTTGCCGCGCCAGCCCCAAAGTGACACTTCACGAACACAAACAAACCACTTTCCGCTGATGCTTGCTCGTGTGATGGCGTACTGGAGCCGCTCTGGTGCCGGCACAACAGCCCATGTGTGAGAGCCGCTCTGGTGCCAGCACAACGGCCCATGTGTGAGAGCCGCTCTGGTGCCAGCACAACAGTGTGTGAGAGCCGCTCTGGTGCCGGCACAACAGCCCATGTGTGAGAGCCGCTCTGGTGCCAGCACAGCGGCCCCGGTATGAGAGTTGCTCTGGTGCCAGCACAACGGCCCCTGTGTGATCGGTACCAACAGGCCACCCTGGCCTTCTAACAAGTCCAGTGGGTGGGTGGTTGGAGGTGGGGGGCAAAGCGCCATCAGTGGCTGGAACTCTCGAAGCTGGAGATGGCTCATTGATACATTACGTTTCGCATAGTTTTCCGCATTGACCTTGATAGTGCAGCACCGGCGCTAGAGCCGATAATTCATTACACGCAGGACAGGAATGGATCCAGAAAATCATCCTGGAACCAATACCTGCCGTATTCATGCAGACGTCATGCCTTCCATGATCCTGTCCATTACCAATCATTTGACCACGTCAGTGAGGAAAGGGCGTCCCCGTTTGTCAATAATACGATGATGCAACGTATTGATACAGCTTGGGGTATATTGTACTGTATTGCATTGTATTACGTTCCATATAGACATCCAAATTTATTTTGCCGTTATTCCACAGTGTCATGCAGGCATTCATGTAAGAAATACACTACGAATGCACGACAAGCTATAGTAAAGCATAAACAAAGTCTAAAATAAAAAGTACAACATAAATTACATAATAAAATGCACTATGGCATGGACAATGGAAAATACGCGCCACGTGACACGGGATAAAACACACGAATACCTTGTAACATTTAGTAAGAAGCTCATGACCAAAATATAAGTGCGGACTTGACGTACTCCCTAACCGGCATGTTTGAGTTAGATCAGATGTGCAATGTTGGAGTTCACCAAGTGCCTGTCACTGCACTGACGGCTCCACATAAGCTCGGGGAGGCTGTTTTGTGTTGTCACCTCTAGGCGGGACCGTCTGATCTGCAGCTGTGGGCTGGATACGCTTCGCTGCGGTACGTCAGCTCTGTATGTGGTAAGATAGTTCACTTATTGTGGGCCTTTCGTCTCGTTCCAAATTTGATGCATTGCGTATGCCATCATGGGCGTCATTTGTGGCATATGAGGGCATTCCGACACGATTTATGTTGTCCATTACCATTTCCATCTATTCAGACATCTCGCAGACTGTGCCAAGTTAGATATCAGTTATCTGCCTAATCCTAGGACTCTTGAAACGAGAAAACATCTTCTGAATTGAGGACGTGGGGGAAATTAAGAATGCCTCTTTCCAAGGACCTAAACTATGTATAGTTTATGTTGAAATATGGCTCAGAATATTAAGCCTTATACCCTGGACGATAAGAATACGCATAGCTGCATCAGATAGCTCTAACATATGTAGCATGCACAGTGTGCACCAACGAAGTCCGTTAAGCGACCATGCACGATTGATATGTCTTCCAGCCGAACTTCCGATTAGCTGATGTAAGGGGAGGCAAAATAGTGTCAAATGCAACAAGGTCAGACGCGGAAGCGAGTCGAATGGAATAAGGTCGAACCTGGAATAGAGTCGAATGAAGCAAGGTGCAAAGTGGCATAGCGTCGAATGGAATAAAGCAGAGAAGTAGCTGGAGGTAGGAGAGTCTAGACTTGTGTCCAATGGAACAGTGTCGAAAGCGGAATAGAATCAAATGGAACAAGGTCGAAAGTGGAATGGAGTCTAATCGAATAACGCAGAAAAAAAATTGGATATATGAGGGACTGAAATAGAGATGAATAGAATACAGCCGAAACTCTAACCCAGACAAAAACGCTTGAAGGTTAGGTTAGACTAGGTTAGGCTGCCAGTCTTCCACAAACGTTTCCTCTCGGCTAATTTTTGTACTTTATTCCATTCAACGCTATTCCCGTCTGTAATCTCCAGTTACTTCCCGGCGTTTCCCATTCGACTCTATTTCACAATCGAGCTTGTTCCATTCGACCTTATTCCGCTTTTGGCATTGTTCCATGGATACTTGTCCAGCCCGTACTATTTCCAGCAACTTTTCAACCATATTTCATCCGACGTTATTCCACTTTCGACCTTGTTCCATTCTACGTTATTCAGGGTTCGACCTTATTCCATTCGACTGCATTTACTGTCAACCTTGTTTTACTCTACACCAGGCATGGACGCCGATGCAACCGTACCGAAAGCCAAAGTGAAGCATTCAGTAATAGCGCTAAGGTATAACAGCGGCCTCCTCAACCGCACCTAACGCAAGCCCAGGTGCACACGAAATAGTCACCTTACTATTTCGTGTAGTACGACTACACGAACTAGTACTAGTACGTTCGTACTAGTACGAAATAGTCCCAATTGTAATCATACCGCGCAGCTCTAGTATTTATCTCGGTAGCGAAAGTTGTGACACAAGGATCTGGTTGATGCAACGGCGTTCGTGGACCTTCGCTTTCGCCGATGCCTCTACGTGGCTCATAGCCACGTAACAGCTTAGGCATCTTTGCCGGGTTGGGGGGAGGGGCTCTCGAGAGCCCCCACCCAGGTTTTCCGGGATGGTGACCAGATAAGCAGACACTGAGGCACGACGATATTAACAGCTTCTTATGCATCTGTTTTGCGTATCCTATGCAAGTTCCACGTCTAGGTCATCAAAGGTCATTGACCTGGGACTGGTCAAAGTGAGTAATTTCCAGAATCTTTAAATTGTGCCGTTCGGAGTAGTTGCAGCACATAACCACGAACTCAGCGCATGCCGTGCTTTCATCAAGACGAACAACCCGCTACCTCGAAATTGTATTTGAGGTCAATGTCACGAACCTGAGGTCAGCTCAATTTCAACGTTTTGTTATCGCATCGATTAAGGAAAAATGAAGTGGGTTAGTTGTTCAGGGCTCGAATGATAAGAGCATGCAATGAGGACACGAGTAAAAAATATGTGTCAAAGGTCAATGACATGAGGTCAGGTCAAGTATCTGTGGACATTCTACACAATGCCATCTTATGCATAGTATATGAGCTATTCCTCGTGAAGCCATATCTGATTTCGGTTTCAGCGTCGCCCTAAATCGAGCGACATGGCATTGGGTGGCCAACCAACGACCTGAGACGACCTGACCTCGTGTGATTTCAGCTTATTTTACCTGATTTGACCTTTCCCATTGAATTGCATTTTTTTCAAGCAGCGTACATTTACTCGACGGATGAAGTGATCGTTTTATCAATATATGCATTGTCTCAATTTTACTTGATGTCAGGTCACGAGGTCAAAATCTGCACAATTTACAAAGATGTTTCAGTATCATATCAGTTCTTCTGGGAGATACAAATTACATACTTCAGAAGTGATGTACTGAGGGTATTCAAGCTTGAACTTACTGGACCTGGACATACGGCGTGACCTAACCTTAGGATTTTCGAATATCAAGCAGATAAACACATTTTTCTTCGAATGGTGCTGTGACATATTCATATTTTCCAGCTCATTTTCACCGATAAATGTCATGCCACTGGTCTGACCTATTATGACCATTAGTAATCTCAGCATGGCCAAAAATGAGCACAGAATGTGACATGAAATGTAGACTATATTTGAGTGCCAATAACATTTTCCGTGTTTCTAGCATACATAGTCCGGAAGCTGGTTTTAAGTCTCATGCTGACCTGAACTGACCTATTTGTTTTGAACCTTTTTACCATGTTCAATATAAATGCATTAATCCATGTTTATGCTTGGAAAAACAAATGTCGAAAGGTAGCAAGTGCTGCATTCCTTTTAACCGTTTCCATGAATTTAAGTTGAGGTCCGCATAGTGGCTTAGTATGACCTCTGGCGAACTAATTATAGCTCAAGATGCAAATATAAGGTAGTCTTTATGTCCTCCATTATCCTAATTTTTAACGGCTTTTGCATTGCATCCCAGCCTACGTAAATAGGAAGTTAGAGAGGGGGCAGTTTCAAGAGCCGAGGAACATCCTTGAGCCGAGGAACCCTTCGGCCCGAGGAACATCAACTAACCGTCACGTATATTGTAACATAGTTTATATTAAATACTGTTTCGGCTGCCTCATTTATATGATTGCGCAGCCCGTAATGCTGCACCCCGTAAGCCAGCCGGCCTACCGTAAGCCAGCCGGCAACTGTGACGCGCCTAGTAATTGTTTTGTCGGCCGCCCGGCTGGCCGAACGCGTACTCAGCATTCTGAGACTGTGGTCCCGCGACGGCTGATGTCAACGACGCAGTACCTGTCGTCAGGCTGGCCACGTCCCCAGACTGTGGTCCCGCGACGGCTGATGTCAACGACGCAGTACCTGTCGTCATGCTGGCCACGTCCCCAGACTGTGGTCCCGCGACGGCTGATGTCAACGACGCAGTGCCTGTCGTCAGGCTGGCCACGTCCCCAGAGAACTACCCCGATGTCAGCGTTCTGAGACTGTGGTCCCGCGACGGCTGATGTCAACGACGCAGTACCTGTCGTCAGGCTGGCCACGTCCCCAGACTGTGGTCCCGCGACGGCTGATGTCAACGACGCAGTACCTGTCGTCAGGCTGGCCACGTCCCCAGAGAACTACCCCCGATGTCAGCGTTCTGAGACTGTGGTCCCGCGACGGCTGATGTCAACGACGCAGTACCTGTCGTCACAGCTGGCCACGTCCCCAGACCGTGGTCCCGCGACGGCTGATGTCAACGACGCAGTACCTGTCGTCAGGCTGGCCACGTCCCCAGAGAACTACCCCCGATGTCAGCGTTCTGAGACTGTGGTCCCGCGACGGCTGATGTCAACGACGCAGTACCTGTCGTCAGGCTGGCCACGTCCCCAGAGAACTACCCCATGTCAGCGTTCTGAGACTGTGGTCCCGCGACGGCTGATGTCAACGACGCAGTACCTGTCGTCACAGCTGGCCACGTCCCCAGACCGTGGTCCCGCGACGGCTGATGTCAACGACGCAGTACCTGTCGTCACGGCTGGCCACGTCCCCAGAGAACTATCCCCGATGTCTCAGAGCTTCCTGGACTGTCGAGCTGCGCGGGTCTGTCGCGGTCGGTCTCATCGGTAAATTAAATAACGGTCTTTCGGCCTCTAAATTCAGAACGTATAACATCGCTGTCTGCTGTCTCCTTGGAACATCGCACAAACGTTTTTTCTGAAGCGTGTAATTGCCGTTCATTTGCCTTAACCACTGCACAATACATTAAGTGCAGAGTCATTGAACTTTCGGGAGTTGTCGCAACGGGTCCTTCTGGACTTCATCACGAGCCTGCGAGACGACCACGCTACGATATAATCAATGCAAAATTGTTCCGCTCCGCTCCCATCACATTTGCATAAGGAATATGCCAGCATGCTTATGCTGAAACATACTTTTCATTTTGAGATGCTGAAGAGCGCAGCAGCATTGCCAATAAGCAACATATGATGTACGGGATCACAAACGTTTGCTCAAGCGATGTAACTTCAGGCTTACTGTGGTATTCTTCTACTGCATTGCGGGAACGTTTTCCATGCAAATCCAATGCATACCAGATGCGAAATATTGCTTTAAAAAAACATTACTGCCCATTAACTCAGTCATTAACTCCACATCCCTTCTCTGGGGAGGGGTCTTGATAAGCCGCCCCTCTAATCTATAAAATAAGCGTCGCATGAAAATGAAAGGTATCATCGGAAAGTGCTCGACGAGTACAGCCAGAAACCACCACCAAAATATTATCCACTCAATAAGTGACGTCACTAATGGGTTTATATGGTCACGACTGGTGTCATGTTCTTTGCTCTGGGGAGTTCATTTTGGAGAGGATTTTGAAAACAAAACTTATTTAGAATCGGAAAAGTAAGCCAAAATGGACCATGGCCCCAAAATGTTTGCAACATATTTGTCAGTCATGAAAAACCCCAAACTTCAAAATTCCTCTGGTGCGTTTTGTTGCGTCCCTAAAGATAGGTAAACGCTGAAAGTTGCATTCAAATATATTCACCCGTTTAGGTCTGACGATGGGTCTTTGGAAGTGACCTCACTTGCTCTTAATTAATACGATGAGTGTGGATGGCTTAATTTCAAAGTTTTCACATGGGATGTTAAATTGATGTGGCAAAAGGTATGCCAAATGTCGGCGCGCTGCCGCGCGCCGTTCTTTCGCTATCCGCTGGAGACCTTAAGGGGCGTAAAAGACCCCCGAAACGGTGCGGGTGAAAAATGACTTAATTTGGGGGTAAAATCGTCACTCGGAGAAAAAAAAAGTCATAAGGACGTGGAATTCATCTGGTGTCAAACAAGGCGTTCTGAGTCCATATTCGAGAAGCTTATGCTCACATGAATGAGGTGGAACGGCAAAACATTTGGCCCTCTTTATCTAACATTCGCGAACCGCTAAGCCTGCTATCAGTGCAGCATTATGGCCTGCTTATGTAAATCGCGGGTCGTTCGTCACGCAACCAATCTCTGTAAAGAGTCCACCCTGCGATAGGCAACGTAGTAAAGTGCAGGAGGGTGTGTCGTCAGTCACAGAACATTTTGTTCCTGTGAAGGTTTGGTGAGGAAAATGAGAAGAAAATCGTGGCGCCAGAAGTTTTGCTCTAAAATGAACTCAGCACGCTCCAGCTTATCGAATGTTCACCCATTGCTAATACATCAGGCGCAGTGTTACCACCTAGCGGCGAATTCGCGATTTCGCTATGTTGGAGCCGAAAGAAGAAAACCAGAACGTATTTGGATTCCTACTTGAGATATCAATATACTAGTAGATACTTTATTCTTATTTGAATAGCGCATATCCTTTCAATGTATGCATAAATGTCGTCTTACGCAATGCCGTATATTGACATAGCATAGGTAAGCAATGAGCAATCGCCGACACCGGCAATGCATTGTTGTGCGCAATGCAAGCATACGGTCGCGTACATATGTACAGCAGTACAGAAGCACGTACGTCATCGGATGAATTCTTCAGCCAAAGTCACTGAAGGCGACACTACACAGCAGCACTTCGACGATCGATACATCCGAATACAAACAGCATGCAGGCAAAGTCATCGGGCACTATTCTGACTCAAATGTGAAGTATCTCTTACTGGGCACACGGACATCAACTTCTTGTGTTTGAGTCTGGCGCAGATAAATCCAAGCCGCTCCTCCTCGCCAATCACCAGGCTAGACGTACCTGTAACTACTTTGACAGCCCGCTCTGCGGCCTGAGTGTGCACGGGAAAGTGCCCCGCCCGCAGAGGAGTTCTTATGATACCGCGCAGATCAGACCCGTTCAGATCAGAGCCGACGAGCCGTTAATGGTGGCGCTGTTGCCAGCTCCTTGACCCAGCCAAAACCGTGCAATAGCGAAGGGCCGAAACGATTACAGCTGGTAGTTGGTAGGGCCGAACCTCGGCCTGCCGATGTTATGCGGTGCGCTGCACGGCCTCAGCTGACATCCACACCATCGGTCGTCGCACACCATGCTCAGCAGCACAGCCACCGGGCGGCACCAGTAGCCGCTGCGTTGTATCGCAGGTCTGATAATCTCCTGCACGTGGATGGGAAGTAACCTCAGGAGCTCCAAGCTGTGGAGCATGTCTTGAGAACCGTCCACGCATGCACCGTCCTGTTTGATGTGGAACCACATCGGTACATGATGGCACACCAGATATTGAACCAAAATCCTTCAGATGATGACTGGGCTACCCCTTAGACGCATAGGTTGGCAGCAGGCGAGCAGCCAGACTCAGCTACCTGACATTTTCAAAGTTGTATCACCATTTATGAAGATTAAGTGGAGGAATGCATCGGTCCACATACTTCCCGGTGTGAGCACGAAGCTGGTAAATATGATCTGTCAGCGAGTGGGACGCTAATCATGGAAAAGGTTGCAAATATTCGCTTCACTGACGTTTGTTTTAATTTAATGCTGTCGAAGTCCCATTCGTACTGTACTTGACAGAAGTTGTTTTATGGACAGAGTTAGATGAACGAAGTACTGATTACTGTCATTTCGCTTTGCATGGTTGAGAAGTCCGATTGTCCGCTTTGCGACCTCCGGCGGAACTGTGCCTCGTTGGACGCTGCCGGCCAGGTCGTAAAGTCGTAAAGGATCTCCTGGTCTGAGCTCAGATCAGCTGTTGCCTCGGTCGACATGTCGGTGACGTTGCCAGTGATCGCGTCAAACTCCACTGCCGGTGGCTCGTGCACCGCTCCCGCATCCGCTTTACCCAGCGGACCGGTGACGGATCGCGGCTCCGTAGTCACACCATCGAGTTCCGAGAACGTCGGCCGCAGGCTCAGCTCATTGTCATGAAGCTGGCAGATGAACCAGTCAACAGGTCTGTTCTCCACCAGCTCACACAAGCGGCAAATGCCACCGGATGTGCCCGTGTTGACCGCTGTGCCATCACAGCCGAGGTGACGCTGACGGCACCAGCAGACGGCACCAGCAGACGACACCAGCAGACGGCACCAGCAGACGGCTGAGCCGGTACGCCGCGCTGGCGCCGTCGACCGCGAACCTCCGGGCACAGTCCGACACCGTGACCCGACACAAGTTACATCTCGCAGTGCACGGACCGGTTCTGGATTGCACTGGCCGTTGGTAATTGTCAAATATATATCATTGGATAAGTTGCCAAGTCGGCAGCATATGAGGATGAGACAGAGAGTGGAGTTCTATTATGCAAATAATGCGTTCTTGCCATCGAGAGCGGCATTGCCTATTATAGCACTCACATTAGCTGCTTCAATCCCAACTGAACGGCTAAGCATCACCGAAACGTGAATCCAGTGTGCACCAATCGATTAGTCTCGCAATGAGGATTTCAAATATGCCCTTGTTTTTTTCGGCCCAAAAATAACGAAATCGCGATTTCGCCGCTAGGTGGCAGCACCGCCTTTAAGGCATCAGCAATGGGTGAATATTGGGTGGTCTGGTGCAGGCTGAGTTTTTATCTCAGAGCAAAACTGTGTTTGGCATTATTTCTTTTTTCACACCAAAGTAAAATTTAAACAGCATGTTTCGGAACAACGGTTCATGCCGACACAGCCTCACGTCATACAAATAAAAAGAGGTCGGCGGAAGTATCATACATTCAGATATTGTCTACAAGCAGTCATAAAAGCAGACACATAACATGAGCGCTAAGTGCCATGCACGTCTTTCAGGGATGGTGGCCTATAAAACAGCACGTCTTTCAGGGATGGTGGCCTATAAAACAGCCCTCTTTCAGGGATGGTGGCCTATAAAACAGCTCTCTTTCGTCCTAACCGTGAGGTTGGCGGTTCACGTCCCAGCAGCTGCTTGGTATTTCAGGAGAGAGAGAGAGGGAGAGATAGAGAGAGAGAGAGGTGAGAGGGAGATGAAAAGATCCTGCAGAGATAGACAGCGACAGCGACAGACGCTCCACGTCACTATTATGGAAGATAGCCAAGTTGGTGGACACGTGTGGATGAACATGGAACTGTAAACTAGAACAAAGTAGTCTACCGTCGCGCAAGCTTATGATTCAGACGTCAGTGGCATATGGTCACCTTAATTACATCTGGTGGTATTAGATGACCTTTGCTGACCTGGCAGACAGACATGTATTAAGGACATCCACAATTAACTTGTAGCTATTACAGCCTCACGTCATACAAATAAAAAGAGGTCGGCAGAAGTATCATACATTCAGATATTGTCTACAAGCAGTCATAAAAGCAGACACATAACACGAGCGCTAAGTGCCTTCACAGTCCGGGTTCCTACGCAGGTGACGCCTTAGGTGCGATTCAAACAGGGGGATGGGTAGCCGCCGCGTCAGATCGGGCGGCAAGGCATTGTATTACCTAGCCGCGCGACTATGTCGCTTGCCCATGTCGGTTCACGATCTGGGCACGTGCAGATCGCTGTCTTGCCTGGTGGTCCTGTCACGTGTCTGTTGGTTGGTTATTGGTTTTACGACACGTCGACCGTTGAGTCATGTAGCGTCGCCAATCTCTCACGCCGATTGGTCGCGGGCGAAGAGTAGCGACAGGTGAGACTCGAACCCACAACCTTTCGATTGTGAGACGAGCATCTTACCCCTAGACCACTCGTCCCCTGTCACGTGTCTGTGATACCAGAGCAAATTGACAGGCTAGTGACTCTGGTTCACCCGGGTGACGCACCTTGTGCAGCAAGGTCAGCGTGTGATACTGAACGAGGTCCCGCGCGGTCAGCCAGCCAAAAATCTCCAGCAGATCCGATACATGATCAATTTTTTATCGGCCGAAAATTACTTTTGCCGCATAGTTAATAATGTTTTGGATGCGAGACAGATTATTTTGCGTTCCATTGCCGTACACCGAAATATAATACCGGATCTGCGAGAATACCAAGGCATTGACTAAAGCGGAGATGACAGCGGGCGGCAGGTTACTCCTCAGATGCGACAGACTACTCAAAGTACCGAAGCAGCGCCTAGTGATGGTGGAGACGTGGGAGTCCCAGCTGAGAGAGCAGTCAAAGATTAATCCGAAATTTCCTTCCAGATGGGAAGCTTCCAAGATGGGAGTTAGATCGTGATCGCCAAATTTTACGGTAATTTCGGGGGTGTGGCGCAAATTTTGCTGACTTCCCAGCAGCACCAGTTGAGTCTTTCCGGCATTTACTTTGAGGCCGTTTGCACGAAATCAAGAGTCAAGAGAGGCCAAAACATATTCCATCCTAGTGACTATGTTTCGAAATTCCGATTTCCTACCACTAACAAAAAATTGGGTGTCGTCCGCATATTGGACTACCACTGCACCTTCCACGAACAGACTGAGGTCGTTGGCGAAGATGCAGTAGAGGAACTGGCCGAGAACAGATCCCTGGAAGACACCAATGCCGTTGGGAAGCGGAGTAGACTTTTTGAGATTGCCCAGATTGTCAGTGAGGCTGACACTCTGGGTATGCTCCCAAAGGTATGCAGAGAACCAAGAAGTGTCGATACCGTGGATGCTTAATTTAGTCAAGAGCATTGAGTGATCAATCACATCAAAGCACTTGCTCAAGTCCAGCAGGCAAAGAAGGGATAACTCACCTCGGTCATTGGCGGATAGGATATGATCGGACATGGAAGTCAGCGCGGTTTCTGTCGAGTGGCGTGGACAGAAACCGTGCTGGGTTGAGGACAGGAGGTGGTTTAGGGACATGTAATTGTAGAGCTGCTGGTAAATGGCACGCTCTACAATCTTGGCAATGACAGGAACTATTGAAATAGAACGGTAGTTGGAAGGGCTGGTAGGATCGCCCGACTTAAAGATGGGATGAACGAGGGAGTGCTTCCGGGATCGAGGAACATCAGAAAAGGAAATGCTGAAGTTGAAAAATGTAGGAGTACCGTGCCGATCGCGGCAAAGGACAGGCGCACCATGTGTATGCTGACCCCGTCCTCGCCGCAAGCTGACGAGCCACTCATCCCCAGGATGACTGTCCTCAGCTCTGACAGCGTCAGAGGTGCCACACAAAACGCACAGGCGCCAACACGTGGTAGACGGCATGCTAGGTCTGGCATCTCTCCAACTCTCTCACCTCACTCGCAACACGCGGACCAATGCCAACGAAATAATTGTTCAGTTCATCGGTGTGGCGTCGGGCACCTTACGGACGGGCTTCCCACCACTGACGGTGGATCTGATGTGCTGCGACATCGATCGACGTCCATCCTTCTGGATGCGCCGCTGAATGTCATTGCGGGTGTCAGGGCGTATGGCGGACCGTACCGCTCTGTTTAGGACGACATATTCTGGTGACCTGTGACCGTGTTCAACCAACTCCACGCGACGGCGAGACATTAGATCTTTGGTGGGGTCCGTGACTGGAGGGGCGCTGGGATTGCGAATGGACACGGCTCTGACCGGGCATGAGCGTCAAAAATCGGTAGAAACACACTGAGAAAAAAGAAAAAAGAAAAGAGTCCTACTTCTGAGTGACAGTCGGTGATGAAAACACATTATACCAGTCAGCATTAATAAGGTGAGCATGAAGCGCAGCTTGGTCGACCCGGTGGAGGCAGCGAGACCGAACAGCTCATCGGCGCGGGCGAGAGCGAGGTACACTGATCAAGACACGGATAAAAGTATGTGGACCAAAATGACCGAATTGGGTTACGCAACGTTTCACAAAAGCAGGACAGTTCGTAATTAGTACATCAAGTAGGGACCCTGCTGAGTAAGTAGGAGATGAAACACACTGCGTCAAGGGGTGGTCAGACATAAAATCGCACAGTATCTTTTTGGCGGAGTCATGATCAGGTTTTAAAAGGCAGCAATTAAGATCACCGCAGATCAGCACCTTGGTCTGGGGATTGTTGTTGTTTGTTAGTTGGGTTTAAAGGGCGCATCGACTGCAATGGTCATATAGCGCCCATAACAAGTTTATTGATAAAACCAGAAGTAAAATCGTGGCAAAACAGTGTCATGCTGAGGTGTAATTCCCCGCATACTGTCTCAGTTAAAACACTTCTTCGCAGTCAGCCGTTTAGAGATATGGTATGGTGCCTTCACAGATGTTACGGTCAGGACGGTCGTCTATCCCACACGTCTCGGCTTACAGGTGGGTGCCTCATCACGGGCGACCCAGCGCGGGGACGGGACCTGGGACTCGCTTCGGTCGGTGGTGAAATAGGCATCCGCTTTCGGCTAGTAGGTGGCTGGCCTGTGAATGGGGCAGATGCAGGTGGACCCATTATTTCTCCAGAGGGGCCAAGTGGTGCGCGCGGTAGCGACGGTGAGCGTTCTCGCACGCCGAGCCTCGCAGCCATGAAACATTTTCGCACTGCGCCTTTCCCACCGATGTTTGATGCCATACTTGTAGATCGTTCTGCTCGACCTCGCGCTGTCAGGTCCGGAGCTCCACTTCGCACAGGAATTCTCAGTGACGGCAATGAGCTGGTCGATCGGAGAGGTAAGAGAGTCGATGGGGGTGGTAAATTAGGGAATTCTGCGGGAGTTGTTTGAGTGGATACCACCATGATCGGTTCAGTCACCGGAGTTGCGGTAGCGTCAGTTTGGCAGGCGATCGTGCGCTGTTCAGGATGACGTTGTTTTGGGGAACTGAACGAAGTTTCTGTCTGCACAACAGCAGGGCAAGCCGGTAAGACGTATTCGGCTGCAACTCCAGTTACTGCCGCCGGGATTTCATCTTCTGAGTTTACCTGGATTATTGCCAGACCACATTCCTTTAGCAGGCCAATCAATTGGCGTGCTGTCATCTTATCCAGAGCATCGCGTCCAGGAGGATCACAGCTCCGTGGTGCAGGTGTAGTAGGTGGCATGTCTGTTCGCTCCTGGGATGACTCGGGTTGAAGGGGATGGGTGGAGCTGGCCACCACGGCCGCATAAGAGGAGGTGTAGTGGCCGCCTTGGTCATTTCCCGAGCTTCTCTGAATGACACGCCCCTGTCACACTTCAATCTTATAATACTCTGCTCCCGTTTGAAAACCGGGCAGACTCGGTCACGAGCAGAATGATCGCCCTTGCAGTTTGGACAGCATAAGGTTTCCGATGTGCAAGCGTCCACAGAATGATCCGAGGAGGCACATCGCAGCCACCTCGGCTTTGATTGACAGTGGCGGCTGGTGTGTCCGTACCTGTGACAGGCGAAGCATCTCATCGGGATTGGTCGATAAACGCGGACTCTGACCATAACATGCCCGATTCTCACATGGGTAGGCTGTGTTTGGGAGTTAAAAGTAAGTACAGTGTTGTCTGTGTCGTGTGAAACGCCGTCCCTTTTCGTTTTCAGTCTTCTAGCTTCCAGGACACCGAACGCCGCAAGACCGCGCACAATTTCTTCACTTGTCACACCTTGTAGATCATGGCAAGTGATGACACCTCTGGAGCAGTTTTTAGAGTGGTGAGTTTTCACATTTAGGGGCACTGTCCTTTGTACGCGTCTACCATCGATGGTGTACGCAAACGTAAAGCGTGTGGCTTTTAACGCCCGCCTAGCTTCCTCCGGATCCGAAAATTAAACTTCGATGCCACCATCAACCAATTTGTCGCACCGTACCACTGTACCGAATCGCTCAGTGCCCTCACACCGTTGGAAAGGGCTGAGGTCGGACAGTCTGAGCTCTGAACTCGACAGGATCAGGACAGTTGGGTCGACGAACTCGGGCTCTACTTCGGTTTCACGCTCAGGTGTCTTGTCAGGTCGCGTCGCCCCGACGGGACGAGAATCCATAGAAGGGCAATCCGAGACAGCGTCTAAAACTGGCCTCACGGAGGCGCGGGACTGGGATGTGGAAGACTGGAACGACGAATCGTCCGAGTCAAGACTAGGGCGAGGGTATAGTTGTGTGTCAGGAGAATCCATGGAAGTGTATTGGTTTCAACTCCTCGGGCGCCCCATCACGTAGGGGCCCTACTGGGGGGACGCCTGGGTCCCGCGGACGGGAGGACGCCAGGCGTCCGAGGAGCTATACGGGGCAGGCGGCGCCTTCGCCCGGCCGGGAGAGAGACTTACCACCCCGACCGGGATCCAGCACCGCCCACCCCTTGACCCCAGCCGGCCGGGCCGGCAGACACTGGGAACAATCCCAGGTCCCCAGCCCGAGGCGCCGAGGCGACCGGCCACTTGACCCGTATGGGGCCCTACGGGCCCGCCCGCCCCTCCGGGATATCGAGACCAAAGAGGCGTGTTGGTCCCCCGTCACAACTAGCACCGTGCGACGGGGGACCTCAACCTCCAGGGCTCCGTCAACCCCGGGGGCGGGCCGAGGGGGCGCGGCTACCCCGATAAAACGGAGCTGGTGGGCAGGACAGGGGAAGTTGTCCCACCTGCTCTTAGTGGGGAGAGTTGGTGTTGCAGGGCCAGGTGAAGGACAAGGACGTTGAGATGGGATGGGCATTGGAATGGGAGCGTATGGATGGAAGGATGAGTGAGGCTGTGGTAACCCGAGAGAGCGCCATTTCTCTAGCCAGCCGAGCAACGAGGCTGACCCCACTGCGGGGGGTCTGGGGATAATTAACCATGATACGCTGAAATTGATCCGTCAGGTCGTCAAAGTCAGCCCTCAGGTCCCCTATAATACGCCTAGGAGGCCGATAGGCGGTACACATAATACATTTCCGCTTACTGTCGGGCCTCACCAGTGTCCATAGCGTCTCAAGTCGGCTGGTGGGGAGCGCTGCGGTGGCGAGCCTGATAGGGGTCACACTGACACCGTCCCTGGCGGCCAGTCCCACACCACCGAAGCCCCGACCGTCCGGACGATCGGCCCCGAACAGCTGGTATCCAGGCAGCACGAGTAGGCGACTCGGGGTCGCTGGGCGGAGCCAGGTTTCACAGAGGCCCATGAGGTCATACTTGTGATGGTGTAAGTGGTCGGATAGTTCCAGTAGCTTGGGCTTCAATGATTGACAGTTGATTGCCCCGATGAGAAGAGCAGATCCGGATGCGGCTTGACTGGTGGCCCGGCGCCGGGCGCCGCCCCTACACCCCCGGCGCCTCGCCCCAGGTGCGCGCCTGCCACGTCTTGTCCGGCGTACTCGGCCGCCAGAGCTCGCTGATTGGCTGCCGCTCGGGACGGCTGACCCAGAGCCCACGGGCACGTGATCAGCAGGCGACTGGCGCTGACCAGGTTCAAGGTCGCCTGGAGCGTCAGGAGACGAACGAAGCGAGCGGGCCGAAGATGGGCGAACAGAGGGCATGGCAACGAGTACCAGAGCGCTCACAACGGCAAGCAGAACGATCCATCTCAGCATATCACGGCGACCCGGGATGCGCCACAGACAACGCATGCTAATGCGGTCCAGGATGATGATAATCTGGTCACACTCATGGGGTCCAGGGGCGGCAGAGAACAACTCTGCTAGTTGAATCCGTACCCTGAACCTCGCGGCGGGTACCGCGTGATAGTCGTCGCCGGCGGGGGTCGTTGATCGTCACAGGAAGCGAACGTGGGCATGGGCCTCGACTGTCCGTAAAGCACTGTGCAGAACTGAAGTCCAATTTGGTGACATTTCCAACAAACAGAAGTCGATAGCACCGTTCTTGAAGCGAAATGTTCAGCTCCAGGAAGAGAGCTGACGTGATCCGCAGCCCAGGGTCATGAGCTGAACGTATGTCACGTGCACTTTCGCCCGGTTATGGAATAACACACCATGGAAGATCCATAAGAAGTAAAGAATAAGTGACCTGGTAAGAAAAAGAACACCATGTGAAGGCTCAGGTTGCGCAAAAATTCGGATAGAGTGACGTAATAATGGGCAACAGATAACTGTTTTGCTTGTCTTGGTATGTAAGGTGTGTGTATAACAACATTTGTCATTTAAATATTTATGAAGGGTATTTGGTGGCGCCGCATTCAACTTGGTTGTGTGTGCCTTTACCGTGGAAAAGTGTAAAGTGCTGTTCTTTGCCGAATACATTGTTTCCAGGAAAACAGCAGGATTTAACCCAGTCCGGGATCATGACCTGCTACAGATTAATGATCAGTGTAGCAGCCAGGATTTGCTTAAGGGGGAATGGGTGGGCGACCAAAATACGTCATGAAACAGGGACCACTTTTCGCGTGCGAAGGGCGCCGATATTTTCTGATTTTCATGGCGGAAATCTGAATTTCTCATTTTATCTAGCGTATTTTCGGTTCCTTAGAGTCGGGCGGTAGCTCATTCGGTAGGCAGTTGGACTGTGGATCGTAAGATCGTGGGTTCGAATCCTACAGCCGGTGGGGTTACCGAGCCCAGCCGCGACCAAGCGGCGTTAGATGTTGGCGACGCTATATGACCCAGCAGTCGGATGCGTTGCAAAGGAGCCAAAGCACCACGATTATTTGTGGGCGGGCCCCGTCCCTCCCTCACACTCTGTTGGCTGCGCCTCTGTCAATGGTGTATTGTCAGGTCGCGGAAGAATATGATATGGGAGTAGTATAGGAAAATGCTTCAGGCTGAAACATCTAGAAATCTGCTGAAATTGGTGAAAAATATCGATAATAGGCGACAATGGACCTGCAGCTTACTCAGGTTATGTAACATTTTAGGAATACAACTAAATGGATGCAAATTAGCTGTTATATCACATACTGTATATCAAGCAAATTCCGATGATAGATTCATCCTGAAAAATATGGTTAAATTTATTTCTTGAAAGTTGACCTCTTTGACCAAACATAGTTCAGTGGTCTAACCCAACCTTGGGCTGAAAGCTGCAAAGATGATTTGAATTTGATTAAGGAAAAGTATGCAAGTTTTATTTAGCCTCCTTTGCCACTATGTTCACCAGATGTTCGAAAAATTCGACGGGGTGGATGACCCGTCCCCCCCCCCCCTCTGTGCCGGGTCGGCAGAATAATTTCAATGCTCATTTGCAACCGCCGTAACACACCATTCCCAATATATTTGGTTAGGTTATATTATATTTGCCTTTACAGGCAAATGAATCTAAGATCACTTTCCGATTGTTGATAGCTTAAGCGTTTTCTTATTCCATGTCGTATCACGGAAAACTACATCGCTACTTCTGTTTGAATTTGGCACGGTAAACTGTCGCCCATGAAGTACGAGCAAAATGCAGTATATACGTGGATATACGATACGTAGTGTATACGTGAAATTAGAAGACCACGTAATAGATGAAGCGTCCAGTGACAGTGGCCAGTATTCCTTATCGTATTATTTGTTGTAGTAATTGCTGTCTTGGAAGTAAAGCGGCTTCATTTGTTTCGTGAAACGTGACATAAATGCAATTCCTGCAATTCCTGCAACAATTCCTGGTCGGGAGACTTCAGATGGTTTGGTCATAATTTAATCATGGTGCCTTTCCTCTGAACACAATAACAGACGTTGAGTATTTCTTAAAGTGGAAATTTCTCATATCGTAGCTAAATTTTAAATCTTGATTATCAAATAGTTACTATGTAATAGAACACAGTAACATCACATGCAATGCACTGTCCAATGAATAGCATGAACCAAAACATATTAAGCACTCCCTCTTACCTCTTATCAACACAATTAGCATGACGAAGGGAGATTATCTGAGTGTATTCGAGTAAACACTTATATTGCGTACACAAAACGTAGAAGAATGCACATCAAATACCCGCATAGGACATATTCGCTGCTCTTCAGCGAGCACTCAACACAATCACACTGGACAGAATATTCGGAATTTACCGAGACAATTTGCTGCAGAAGATTACAGTCATAAATCAGTGGAGGCTTTCCGGCGTCACGTCGTTCTATCATGCGATGAGAAAATATATTCACCTACACAGAGGAGATCGACGGTGCCCAGCTATCACCTCTACAAGGAATGTGCTTGAACAAAAATGGCAAGGACACTTGCCCAAAATGAGCCTTCTACTTCGGTCACAGGTGATACTTAGAAATAATAAATGCAGGTCTAGAAGACTGGGAACACAAAGTTGTGAAAATTTAGGATGAATTAAGGAATGGGTTTGTGCATGTGTAATGTTTGATATATCCTATTATCTTGCACATTCCAGTTCTCCCTTGAGATGTTAATCATGGACACGTAAAACAATTGGCGGCAATATAGTATCGGGTACTATAGGGGATGGCAGTGTTCTGCTTTGCAACAGTAATCTTAGGTACACAAATTGTGAAAATAAATTATTTCGCGATTACCTTTAAGCCCTGTGCATTGATGTGACACAATTTGACATTTCACACCCCACTTGATAGGCCTGATAATGCCTCTGTTCTACACCTAATCGCTAAACTTAACCTTGATTACAAATCTGTGCTTGCAAATTTGCTTCCGGATCTCAGAATACCCAAGATATCTTGGATTTCAAGTCCACCAGTTGTCCAAGGTTTCGCTTGGCTCACCCTCCACCATTTCAAGTGTCAGTATAACACTATATGACATCGCGACAGGGATAAGCGAGTATGGACGCTGTACAACATCACGACAGAGACGTGCGAGTATGAACGCTGTATGACATCGCGACAGAGACGTGCGAGTATGGACGCTGTATGACATCGCGACCGGGATAAGCGAGTATGGACGCTGTATGACATCGCGACAGGGATAAGCCAGTATGGACGCTGTATGACATCGTGACAGAGACGTACGAGTATGGACGCTGTATGACATCGCGACAGGGATAAGCGAGTATGGACGCTGTATGACATCGCGACAGGGATAAGCGAGTATGGACGCTGTATGACATCGCGACAGGGATAAGCGAGTATGGACGCTGTATGACATCGTGACAGAGACGTGCGAGTATGGGCGCTGTATGACATCGCGACAGGGATAAGCGAGTATGGACGCTGTATGACATCGCGACAGGGATAAGCGAGTATGGACGCTGTATGACATCGTGACAGAGACGTGCGAGTATGGACGCTGTATGACATCGCGACAGGGATAAGCGAGTATGGACGCTGTATGACATCGTGACAGAGACGTGCGAGTATGGACGCTGTATGACATCGCGACAGGGATATGCGAGTATGGACGCTGTATGACATCGTGACAGAGACGGCGAGTATGGACGCTGTATGACATCGCGACAGAGACGTGCCAGTATGGACGCTGTACGACATCGCGACAGAGACGTGCGAGTATAGACGCTATACATGACACAACAGCAATTCCATATACCAGAATGAGAACACTGCATGACAGAGTTGCCACGCTATTGACAGCATAGCGGCGGTATATGACAACGGCAACGATGTCTTACATACTGATGACGCCACAGGACAACGTGGCGACGCCATGCGATATAACTGCTACAATGCGTGCATACTATGGTCTATTTTGTCCGACACTGCATCATTTGAAAATGAGCTCGTTGCGAAAGGAACAGGGCCCGGTGTCTGTTCCGGTGTGTGTTTCGCCCACAGCACGCTGGAGCTGCTCTGCGGTCACCCGTGACGTGCCCCTTTCCGTGAACACCCGAAAACCATCGCCAGAAAACTGAAGCTTTCAGTGTTTTCAGACGAATGTCAGTCATTGTAAAGGCACCCTGTGGCGAAGTGCCCGGTTCGAGATGATCTGATACCATGCTAAACTAACTTGATAGATACAATTTGCACGCTTATTGTCTGTGCCATGTACGTCACCTGAGTAGAATCGGTGCGTGTGGCGAGTCGCATGTTCAAAAGTTTCTAGATGTTCCATATGAACTTGTGAGGTGAATCTGGCCAATTGTTGTTCGCTCTTTGGTGTTACACACACGGCGGATGTGGAATATAAGCATGGAATACGCAACTGGTGCGTAATCACTAATCAGCGTTCACTGGGCATACGATAACACAATTGTGGTGCAGACTACAAAAAAAGATGCATTTGACATGCGCTCGAATTTTTCTTTGTTGGCCTGATGCACCAGCCCAGTCACTTTCCTTCCGCCAAATGTAGGTTGGCTAACGCACCAGTCCGGCCACGTCCCTCCCGCCAAATGTACACTGCAAACAATTATTAGCACTTTTGTTGCTAATTGCATGCTAAGCGGCTGCTTCAAACAACGCCGATCCCTAAGGATGCTAGTAGCAAGCACCATATGCACTATTCGGCTGGAAGGGGCTAATTATAGCCTGCAGGTGCTGGACTGCAAGAATGAGGATGCTTGATCCTAGCAGCCATGAGTGTTATGCCAAACTGTCCAGAATAATACAACTGCTTATATCTAGCACTGTTACAGTCCGTGGTTTTTGGTGGGAGTTTGAATGCTCTATGGCTGCTTACAGTTAGCAATTGGGTAGTTAAATAATGTTATAGGCTTAACCTAGATGGGCCACTATGGCTCTTTTTAAGCTTTAACACGTCATGACTTTATGACATTATGGATTTAATTGGTTTATGCATAATTATGCAGCCATGGAGGAATTGAATCTGCTCTTTATATCACCATTTGTTCAGGACTGGCACTGTGCCATGGAAGACTGAACTGTGATAAATATGGAGCTTGCATTACAAATGAAAGAAATTGTCTGGGTTTGGTTTGGTTGATGTTTTTTTTGGTATTATTGTCCTTTCATGTGTTCATGTGAAAGTTTTCCACACATTTCCTTCATGAAGCAAATAACTTGGTTAGGCTACATAGGCTAGGTTTTTATATTTATATATTTAATATCGGTATCCGAAGCTAACATGTAGCAAAAGAAGTCATCCGTTCGCATACATAAAGTAAGCCACCAGCATCCGCACGTTACTATCAAGGAGACCAAATTGGGTTCAAGCACCCAATGGCTGCTAACTATGCTAGTACCATAGGCGAACCGTACCCAGGAGGTGCTGGTTTTGGCGTGAGCAAAAATAGTTTTACCAGATTACATTCACGACATCGAAAGGAAGTAGAGCATTTTACCTTGCAAAAGGAACTTCTCGATCGACGTCATCCCGTTTTTGCTTAGCAAACAGGCACTGCTCACTGCTTATAAAGCCAACAACCTTGCAATACTGTTCTATAAACTGGAATAGAGCAGCCAAAGATCGCCTCAATTGGATTCCGGGTATCCAGCACAGGTTGCACATCTTGCTGACGCAAAGCACAGCACAAAATCCATACAGTCACTGGCTGTGAACCACTACCAGGGGTGTCGATTTTTGAAAAAAAAACATTGGGGGGGGGCGAAGTGTCAACGTACTTGACTCCCCCCCAAACAAAAACTCATCGGATTTCACCCACTATATTTTCAGACCTCAATAATTCTGATTTTTTTATTTGACGATGTGTATTCTTATGTTTATTCAGCATCCTCGCCAACGGGCAAAATCGTCCAGTAACAGGTGAAGTCACATAAGCAAAAGAGCAGTACACAGCACATGTCAACATAAAAAACTTTGAGTCATAGCATGCGACTACAGTGTCATACAGTGGACTCGGGTCCGTCGTCTTCGTCATCGTCATCGTCGGTTGGTTATTAGTTTTACGACACGTCGACCGTTGAGTCATATAGCGTCGCCAATCTCTCACGCCGATTGGTCGCGGGCGAAGAGTAGCGACAGGTGAGATTCGAACCCACAATCTTTCGATTGCGAGACGAGCATCTTACCCCTAGACCAGTCATCGTCATCGTCATCGTCATCGTCATCGTCATCGTCATCGTCATCGTCATCGTCATCGTCATCGTCATCGTCATCGTCATCGTCATCGTCATCGTCATCGTCATCGTCATCGTCATCGTCATCGTCATCGTCATCGTCATCGTCATCGTCATCGTCATCGTCATCGTCATCGTCATCGTCATCGTCATCGTCATCGTCATCGTCATCGTCATCGTCATCGTCATCGTCATCGTCATCGTCATCGTCATCGTCATCGTCATCGTCATCGTCATCGTCATCGTCATCGTCATCGTCATCGTCATCGTCATCGTCATCGTCATCGTCATCGTCATCGTCATCGTCATCGTCATCGTCATCGTCATCGTCATCGTCATCGTCATCGTCATCGTCATCGTCATCGTCATCGTCATCGTCATCGTCATCGTCATCGTCATCGTCATCGTCATCGTCATCGTCATCGTCATCGTCATCGTCATCGTCATCGTCATCGTCATCGTCATCGTCATCGTCATCGTCATCGTCATCGTCATCGTCATCGTCATCGTCATCGTCATCGTCATCGTCATCGTCATCGTCATCGTCATCGTCATCGTCATCGTCATCGTCATCGTCATCGTCATCGTCATCGTCATCGTCATCGTCATCGTCATCGTCATCGTCATCGTCATCGTCATCGTCATCGTCATCGTCATCGTCATCGTCATCGTCATCGTCATCGTCATCGTCATCGTCAACGTCACCCTCCCCTCACTCCACACACCAACAAACACACACCGGCTTAAATAAAATATTTCTGCGCCAATATGCAGGCTAAAACACACCGGCCTTGATGGAGCATCGGAGCACAGCAGGCATGAACTGTGCTGACGATGGGTGAAGCTATTTCCTTGGTGCCTAACATTAGGGAGGGGCGAAGCCAAAGTTTTGGTGGGGCGAGTTCAGGGTTGGGGAGGGGCACAGCTTCCACAAAAGCATATAAATCGAAAACAATGTCCTCTGATCAAACATGTGCATTGATGTAGTCATCGTGATCGCCAAGTCTAGTCAGTCACCACACACGACACCAAGCAAATTAAAATGCACAACGGATCACAGACATCAATCAGCGCAATCGTCCTACTATTTGTTTTTTGTTTTTTTTTACAACAGTCTAAAAACCCCACCCGTACCAAATGGCGCAGCCAAGAGCGAGAGTAGGACACACTGGGTACATGTCTCTCCGGTCACGGCCAAGGAGTCCGAAAAGGTCAGCCCAGGAGATTCCCAGAAGTGCCATCCGACGGTTTTGAAATGAATGTGTCGGCTCGAATGGTTTCTTTGCTAGAGTCGGAAATAAAAAGTACAAAATTTCGGAAAGTAGGAATAATGTCAGAATTCAAAACAGTTTTCAAATCGGTGGAATTGGAATGTGCCCCGCACCAGGTGTGTCGCAACAGGAGCATTTTCACTGCAATCCTGTTAGTACTTGTAATCCTTTCCCTCAAAAAGGTAGTGCGGATTTTTTTTTTTTATATCTTTGGTGGTGCTTGGACCCCACCATATTTGCCTTCTTGACCTCATTCACCAATTTGATTTATAATTCCCCTTGAAATTGACTTGGGATGGACCAAGGAGGATAATATTCCAAAATCTCAAAAATGCCATCATTCGCAGTAATTGCAGCATCGCAACACCAAATCCAGATCATACTGTTCTTTCATCAATTCAAATAACTCTGCTTTCCCAAAATTTCAATCAAGGTCAAGGTTACTAAACGGAGGTCAGGTCAAATTCTCTCTTCTTATCGCAGTAAGGGGAAAACATTTCGTGTAGAACATGATATAAGAATGATATAGACATTCTGCTTTCAAATATGTGACAAGGTCAATGGTGTTAGGTCAGGTCAAGTATTATGGATATTCTACACTGCCGTCTTGTGTGTGGAGTTGGGATTTTTGTGCGCGTCAGCTGCCTTGGCGACATTGCGCCCGCAAGTCGTCTTATGCCCAATGCTACTGTTCTTTGTGAATTGAAATTTTAATTCGGTTTTAGAGCCACCGAAGTAGTACACCATGACATTGTGTGAACAAACAATGATCCGAGATGACCCGACTTCGTGTGACCGGACCTTATTATATAAAGCAAATATAAAGCATATAAAGAGCAAATATAAAGAGGTGCAAAATGTCGGACACTAGAAACACATGGCAGGCGTAAGAAGTCTTGATATAGGTGCGAGGGACACGAATAAGGCCAGAAGGGTGCCGCACCCAAAAGCATTTCTTGTCGCGCTGCTGTCAGTACCTGTAATCATTACCCTAGTGGAAGTAAGGTCAGTCTCGCTGCTGACAACATTTGCTTTTCTGATGGCATCAATATCCATCGATCGAAATGCGCAACAAGAGCAGCTGTGTCTCAATCAGATGCAATGGCTGTGACGAATTGGGAAATATTAATGCATTGGTGACATTGGTACCTATTAGTGGTAAGGTGAACGGTAGAATGCGGAGAAAGTGACAACTAATGCACACAGAATTGCTCGGAAAGATGATGCAAAGCCATGACTAATCCCATGCCGTTCACTGTGACTGACCAGGGCCGTGGACCAAGGTTACCACCGTCTACCAAGGTTGGATTTATACTTTGTAATCCTGGATGAGGAGAGGACAATTTCTCAGTGATGGAATACGGAGAGGATATTTTCCTTCAAACCTTGCCATCAGAATCTCACTTTGAAGCTCCAGGTGAATCTTGAGCACTTTACCACGGGGCAATTAATTGTCGAACAATACCATCAGACGTCCAAATTGAAAACACATGGAGGAAACAACATGGATGATAATTTTTTGAAGAGGATGGATGGCAAATCCAGGAAAAGCCCGTTTTTTCGACCCTGACGTTCACTGTGGCGGGCCAGGGTCGCAGAGCACACCGTCCACTGTGGCGGACCCGGGCTGTGGAGCACAACTACTATGGCGGACCAGAGCCGCGAAGCACACCATCCACTCTGGGTGACCGGTGCCGCGGAGCACACAGTCACCGTAACGGACCGGAGCCGCGGAGCACACAGTCCACTGTGGCGGACCAGGGCCGCGGAGTACATCATGAACTGTGGCAAACCAGGGTCGCGGAGTACACCGTTCACTGTGGTGGACCGGGGCCGTGGGGCACACCTACTATGACGGACTAGGGCCGCGAAGCATAGCGTCCACTGCGGCTGATCAGGACCGCGGAGTACATCATCTACTGTGGTGGATCAGGGTCGCCGAGCAAACTGACCACTGTGGCGGATCAGGGCCGTGGAGTACACTGTCCGTTGTCACGGACCGGGGCCGCGGAGCACACCGTCCACCGTGGCGGATCAGGGCCGTGGAGTACACCGTCCGTTGTCACGGACCGGGGCTGCGGAGCACACCGTCTACTGTGGCGGACCGGGGCCGCGGAGCACACCGTCCATTGCGGCGGATTATAGCCATCAACAGGTAAAATTGTGTCATGCCATGGCAATGGCGTACCTAGGATTTGCGAGACGAGGCAAACTGATTTGGAAGGTGCCCACCTACCCCATTAAAAAAAGTTCCGGATTTCCACAAAAAAACATTCGAAGGCGGTGCTTTATATTTTTGTTATATAATAATTAGTGACCAAATTAACTGTCCTGTGGAGGGGGCCAAATCTACCACTATTATTTCTGAATCACCGGATTTCAACCCTAACTCCTCCCCATCCTGTTTGAAGGTTTTTCTTTTGGTATCCCTTGAAAAGTCACCTCACACTGCTAAAATTATACCTGAACAAAGCACTGAAAAATGTAAAATTTGACAATATCATGCATTCCAATTAATAACGCCTGGTCGCCAAAACGCCAACGTTCGTGCACGTGTACACCCGCCTTGCGCAGTCGGCGCATTCGCCACTCTACGTGCGCTTCTCCGGTTTCTGCTAGGTCTCCCACGTTTTGCTAATTACTGTCACGTGATAGTCTCGTGCCACATTTGACATGTGGAATGCTTGGTAATGCCGCTCACTGGAAAAAAATCGATCAATTCAATTCGATGTATTAGTACTCTTCTTCCCACATTTTCTCGTGATTAAGAAATCCGAAGACACAATGACCTTTGATGCACCTCATCTCTTTGGTTAAATAAGCTCCCAGATTGGCTACCGAGCCGTGACCGTAGCTAGGTGTTCGTTTTTTTACCCGTTGCGTTTTTTTTTCTTCTGTGGATGTGTTTTAGAGCTCCAACCAATTTGTGTTAGGGGCCCGGCACATGTTTGAGACCGGGCTCTTTTTTACAGCTTTGTTCCTGTTTTATACACCGATTATATTTTTGAGGTATCGGCGCGTTTTCGAAGACGCCGATGTGTTTATGTAGTGCCCGGTCTTTTTGTTCCTTGTTTACGACCAAATCCCTTTTTGAGGGCCCAGCCTGCTTTTGAGGCCCCGTGTGGTCTCATGGTCCTGGTGTGCCTTGAGGGCCTCCGTTATGTTTTATTTAGCGCTCCGGTGTGGATATTTCGAGCTGGAGCGCATATTTCAATGCCCTATCGCTTTTTGCGAAACTCGGTACGCTTTGGATTACCCACATTAAATTTTGGGAATACCGATGGAATTTTTGGTCCCGACCGCGATATTTGGGGGCCCCGTGGTCACTTGTTCGGATCTCAAGCGCGAGATTTAGTGGCTAGGACACGCTTTGGGGGGCCCAACACGTTTTGTGGGCTTTTGGAGCGGTTATTGGGACCCAGAGTGATCTTCCATGTCGAGACTGTTTTTCGTTGCCCCGGCTTCATTTTCTGGGTGATCACAATGAGACTTTTGGAGCCCCGGTGCGACTTGTCATGCCCCTAGCGTGATTGTCAGGGTTCCCGGACAATAATTCTTGGTTCAGCGTGACTTTGCGGGGCCCCGGGCCCGACCATTTGTGGCCTCCGTCGTGATTTTCTTGAACCCCAGCACGACTCTTTTGAGCCCCCAGCGTGATTTTCAGGGGCCCAGGCGGGAACTTTTGAGGCCCCAGCGTCCTTTTCAGAATTCCCTGCGCGACTTTTTAGCTCCCAATGTGATTATTCGGGGCCCGGTGCGATTATTGGGGGCATAAACTGGATTTTTCAGGTGACTGGCGCAATTTTTTGCCGGAGCTCGACGCGATTCTTGGGGACCCCACAACCTGTCAGGGAGGCAACTGCCCACAATGTCCCCTCCCCATTCGGCATGCCACTGTGCCATGCAATTATGCAACATAAGCATACAGGAATAACTCATCTGCTTCATCACTCACAAGTGATTTCAACTCCCAAGTTCTCCAGACAGTTTGAGGCAAGTCAAACATCTCCTACATGGATAGGCAAGGATGGACTATTAGGCAACAGGGATACCATGGAATTCGGATCATAGTACTTTTGCTGCAATACATACCTTCTTCCGCAGGCTGCATTGGAGATGGATGCGCTCCTGAAGTTTGGTCAGGGTTGGAGTTGGATGTGGATGGAGCAGCACTGTGAAGGTGCTGCTCAATTTGCATATGGTTCAAAGGACTTCTTTCTGTTTACATTAGCAATGCAGGTAATGAAGTAACACTTTCATTAATTGACTTCTATGGTGTCCTGAGTGAGCAGTATAATCGAGATGGGTTCTTGTGATATACGTTATAGAAGTAAGGTTATGATGTAGCTTTTAGACTCCAGTGGGAATGGTATGGATTCACTCATTAGTGAATCCATACCATAACCAACATAACCTAATTTAGCATATCCTAACCACCCTTTGAAGATAAAAAATTAGAAACAAAAATTAAGCAATATATTTTCTGAAAATTTTATAAATTGAAAAACCGAACCCAACCTAATCGAACCTAACGTCAGCTGCTTTTGAAGGGAAATTTCCGATTGTATTTAATTTGTGAAAATTTTGACAAATTTTCCAACTTAAAAAACTACACTAGCCTAACCTAGCCAAACCGGTATTATTGTGCTTTAAGGTGGTAACAAGACAAGTTTTTACACACATTTGCTCTCCATATAGCAAACAAATGGGTTAGGTTTGGCTAAGTTAGGTTAGTTCAGGTTATTCAAGTCGGAAAACTTGTCAGAAAAAATCCAAAAAAGTTCCCTGAAAAAATTGCGAATTATTTGGTAACTTTGCAGTTTAAGGTGTTCTTTTTTATTTTGTTTGAATTTGTTTTTGTAGAATACCATGTTTATGAAGGAGACTAAGATGATGGGACCACTTATTTTCTGTGCAAATGCTTACTTTTCAGGTTGTGAGCAAAATAATGCAACAGAAATTCATTGAGTTCGGTAACATAGCATAAACATAAATGTTTTTTTTAATGCAACAAAACCTAACCTAACCTAGCCTAACCTACCTTTTGAGAACAAAAAATCAACAAAAAAGAGCGTAATGTCAAACAATTTATTTTCTGAAAATTCTCAACCTTAAAAAAGGAACCTAACCCAGCCTAACCTAACCTAACCTGCTTTTGAAGAAAAAATTCTCTTTTTGTGAACATGTTTGTAAAATTTTGGGGAAACTTTTGTGTATTATTGTGCTTTAAGGTGGGAACAATAAAAGTGTTATGGGCGCTGTATGACTAACGCAGTCAATGCGGCCGCAAGCCCAAATAGCTAACCAACCAACCAAGAAAAGTTTTTACACACATTTGTCACCATAAAGCAAACAAATGGGTTAGGTTTGGTTAGGGTAGGTTGGTTTAGGTTTTTTTTTTAGTTGGAAAATTTGTCAATTTTTTCCTAATTAAAATAAAACGAATTTGCACCGAAAATAAGTGATCCCATCATCTTAGTCACCGTCATGAACATGGTATTCTGAAGAAAAGTTCCAAAAAATAAATAAATCACCTTAAACTGCAAGTTTACCAATAATTTGTTATCCAACAGCAACTTATGATAGGTTAGGTTTGGCCGGGTTAGGTTCTTTAAACTTTGAAAATTGAAAATTGAAAAATGCTTTAACTGTCTCATGCACAGTGAAATTGAAACACGCCTGATGCTACCAATTCCTGCAATATAAGAGGAAAAACTATGACGTCACCAAAGCTTGAAGGCGAACTTTGGTGTACCTTCTGAGGTAATAGTATCGTGGGTGGCATTTATTGCACACTACCAGACATTGGTCTTGTATGACTCTATAGGGTTTGTTTAGGAAGTCATGTGTGGCCATATCGTAATACCTATTGCTTTCTTCAGGAATATCAATTATAATGAGGTATCTATACGGCTTCTTGCTGACTTTTTTCTCTCATGGTTTCATAGGCTGGCAGATTGGCTCATACGTGGCTTTCGTTGGTTCAGTTTGAGATTGGGTTTCCCCATATCAATATTGAATGCATGCACATTGTCATTGGGCATGTAGGTAGGTACCTTGGCAAATATCAAGCTGATGGTGTGATGGGTAGGTTGCTGAAGATAATTCTAGTTTGTGTATCCACAATCTCAATGATAACCATGATTGTTTTTCACTGGACTGGATTGCATGCCAGTTTGACAATGACTGGAAATTGAGAATGGAATGAATCATGTTCAAGCTCCATATGCATGTGGTTTTGCCATTGGTGGTGTGTACAAACATCAGTATGACCATGCAATTTTTGCTTAGTTGCTTAGCAGATATTTTTCTTCAGACAATCTGGTTTAAAATGCATCAGCATCAGCTAATCTCAACAATTTATGATGTAAGCTGTACTTCCACAATGGAGGGAAATCCAGCTACTTTGTTTGTTTTTTTGCACATCATTTTAAATTTTTCAGCAAAAGGTGGAGAGTCAGTCCACTATCTAATCCAAATCTGTTTTTTTTTAGTACAAAATGTGCTGGTTAACATCAATGTTTCTACTTAGCATGGTGTTTTTCATTTTTTCCCTTTAGCTTTCTTTTCAGCATAAAATAGCATAGGTTATTGGGAGGGCCCAAATCAACATTGGGGGGCGGGGGGGGGGGGGGGCAAGCTCAACATTGGTGGGGCCATGGCCCCCACAAAAGTATACAAATCGACGCCCCTGACCACTACTCAAGCTCTTTGTTTATTTAATACCCAGTCCTTGCATGCAAGGTGTTTGATGTCCGATCTTGTATTGATATACAATGCGATCTTATAGATTCTTCCAGCATTTTTTTTTAAGCTGTGCAACTAACGTCGTTGGGAAGCGTACCAATGCGGCTTTTTGCGGAATGAGTACTCCTCCTGCAGGTATTTCTAGGCGAACTCCTCGTAAGTACAACGCGTTTTAACCTCTCCGAGAACGGTTCAGAGAGAAGATGATATCCTTCGGAATTATCTCGGTGTTCTGGTAACGCTGTTCTTGAACACTTGACGATGCATTACTTCAACAACGTGTAGCACAAATACGATCTAATGACACTCAACACAGTATCGTGAGACGGACTGTTGAATCCCTAGGTCAGCTCAAAGATAAAGATTGTGACAAATAATGGAACACTTTCGGCTAAAGCACACTATCATGTTTGCGCCATTAGCCGTGAATGTGCATAAAGTGCGTCGCGAACCACCCAATAAACACTATCATGTTCAGAGAAATTCGCAAAAAGCACGGAATTCCGTGAGCGTGTAGACCTGAACATGACCTTTCGGTTAATATCCGAACATCATGATCGGACCATCGGATAAGCCCGTGGTTCAGGTCAAAGATATCCCTGACCACATATTTTAAGCATCCCGTGAAGTAAGTGTGACCAGACGACAATTCAGATGGCTCAGTGTTACACGTGGACGCTGACCTCAAATGCCTGGTGCAAGGAGTCGCCTGATATCATCCCGTGAAGTAAGTGTGACCAGACGTCAATTCAGATGGCTCAGTGTTACACGTGGACGCTGACCTCAAATGCCTGGTGCAAGGAGTCGCCTGATATCATCCCGTGAAGTAAGTGTGACCAGACGTCAATTCAGATGGCTCAGTGTTACACGTGGACGCTGACCTCAAATGCCTGATGCAAGGAGTCGCCTGATATCATTCCGTGAAGTAAGTGTGACCAGACGTCAATTCAGATGGCTCCGTGTTACACGTGGACGCTGACCTCAAATGCCTGGTGCAAGGAGTCGCCTGATATCATTATGGGAATGAGGTCGCCCGAGGCACTCCTGTACGCTATGTTTGAAGCACGCCAGCGAACATGTATTAATACGACACGTGAGTGCAGGGTGTTTACTTCATCTCAAGCCGTGGCGGAGAGGAGAACAGTCCGCTCTTCCGCAGTCGGCCCGAAATAGCGCAACCTTAATGGAGTTTAGGCACGGCAATGCTGAGATGCAGCGGATTTGCACATTAACTGCGCAGGGAACGTGTGTGTGTGTGTATCTGTGTGTGTGTGTGTGTGTGTGTGTGTGTCTGTGTGTATGTGTGTGTGTGTGTGCATGCTGTTTCTACATCCAGCCAACGGATCCGACGATCATGAAGAAAAGCACAATCCAGTCGCTGGTAAGAGTCTACGTGCATATGATAGTCATGATACAAGGGATACCGCTATCGTACGCAGTCGAAATACCGAATAGCCGCAGCTTGTTTCACCATAATGAAAGCTTTAAATTCACGACTAAGTTGAATTGTTTGCCGTGTCTGCTCCGACTCTGACTGACCATCAGGTAAATTTTTCATTCAGCGAAACGCCAACGGCTTTGCATACGTAGAAGCCTTGAGACACACACGTTTATCTGGGACTGAGTGTCTCGGTAATAAATATAATGCTACTTATCCCCGGCGTGCACATGCCATATGATACCTAAAATAATTGTTCGGGGAAATGAAAACATTGCAGCTGCTTATGAGAAAACATTTTGGAAAAAAACACTGGCCAACGGTGTGCGAAAAAGCGTCTTCAATTTAATTTCGCTATACCAACGCTCTAGAAAAGGCAGCGGCATGCTTTTAGCTGGACGGCCAGCGAATAAATAAGCATTACCAAGTGGAGGAAGCCAGATCAACGAGGTCGACGTAGCGCATAAACAAGCCGAAATAACAGCCTATGTTAGCCTTCTCGAGGAGCTGGCGTGCTCCACACAAGCTGAAGCTTCGGTGGATGGGCGGATGTGCGACGCGAATCACCGATCAGAGCCCTCATCGAGTCTGTGATGATGCCTGGTCACCTGCGCCGACAACTCACCTGATGTGAACTGGACTCCGGTGACGTACTCACCTGGTGTGAACTGAACTCCGGTGACGTACTCACCTGGTGTGAACTGAACTCCGGTGACGTACTCACCTGATGTAAACTGAACACCGGTGACGTACTCACCTGGTGTGAACTGAACTCCGGTGACGTATGCACCTGATGTGAACTGGACTCCGGTGACGTACTCACCTGGTGTGAACTGGACTCCGGTAACGTACGCACCTGATGTGAACTGGACTCCGGTGACGTACGCACCTGATGTGAACTGGACTCCGGTGACGTACGCACCTGAAGTGAACTGGACTCTGGTGACGTACTCACCTGATGTGAACTGAACTCCGGTGACGTACTCACCTGATGTAAACTGAACACCGGTGACGTACTCACCTGATGTGAACTGGACTCCGGTGACGTACGCACCTGATGTGAACTGGACTCCGGTAACGTACTCACCTGATGTGAACTGGACTCCGGTGACGTACTCACCTGATGTGAACTGAACTCCGGTGACGTACTCACCTGATATGAACTAGACTCCAGTGAAGTACTCACCTGATATGCACTGGATTCCGGTGACCTACTCACATGATGTGAACTGGATTCCGGCAACATACTGACCTGATTTTAACTGGACTCCGGTGACGTGGTGGTGGTGGTATTGTGGCTTTACGACGCACTCAACAGCTGAGGCCATATGACGTCCCATGGCTCTCACCCTGGCAGGAAGGGCGGGCATCGCGAGGAATCGAACCCCGTACCTCTGGCGTGCCAGACGCTCAGCTTAATCACTGAGCTAACGACGCCCCACTCCGGTGACGTATTCACCTGATATTATCTGGACTCGTGTGACGTACCCACCTGATGTGAACTGGACTCGTGTGACGTACTCACCTGATGTGAACTGAACTCGGGTGACGTACTCACCTGATATGAACTGGACTCCGGTGACGTACTGCGTGACCAGGTTGACCAGGCGCCGGTACAGGGAGCGGGGCTGCCGACCCGAGCGCGGCTTGTTGGCGAAATGCTTGCTGGAGCCCGCTGAGTGCCCGCTCACAGAGGCGTACATGACCTCTGGCTGACCTCGGTGACGTGCGGCTGGGCTCGGGCGGTCTCGATCGACACCCTCTACTGCGTCGTTGCGCCATCCCTGGGAATTCGTACGTCGCGGAAGCCTTCGGTGCTGGTGAGACTCCCCATCTGTGGACAGAGTTCCGCTCGGCTAAGTCGAGCCACCGTCAAAAGCCATCCGCCGATTGGATGCACACGGCATCCTGACGGGGCGACGTCCGTCGGCTATCTTAGTCCATGACAGCATAACTTCCACTTTCGCTCCTCTGTTCCCAGTGGCTATCCAGCACCGAATGCGAGCTGCTGAGATGTTCAACTGCTGGAAGGAGAAAGCAGACACTTCACCCGTGTGGATGATAGGTTAGAAGATGTCCTGAATCAGCGGTGACAGGTGGAACATTCTCACTGTGCTCGCAATGGCATCTAATTCGCCTGCCCCGGTGGACCAGTTGGTGGCGTTGCCGCTTGCTCTCTTCTCTGTCCCGGAAAGATGGAGTTCGGGTCGATTAATTCGCTTGCATTTCACCCCTGGCTGGGAGGATCAGTTGGCAACTAGCCCGATAATTAAGGCCGAGGACGAGCTACCAGGGCGGCCATGTTGATGCATTGACGGCACGTCAAACTTTCGGATCAAAATTCTGCCGTTGAACTGGAATTCATGGATCGGGTGATGCGATCAGAGATCACGCAACAAGCTTTGCTGAGCAATAACACCATGGTGGATAAAGCCACCCCAGCAAGAATCCAGAAGAAATGTATTAAAAAGTAGTTCGCCAGACACACCACAGTATCAATGCCGTTAGCTTGGCATGGTACGAAACAGCTCCACCTTCCCACACCCTGGCAATTACTGTGGAAGGCACATGTTTCTTTCGCACACTTAATTCTGGTCGGTGCAGGGTTAATCCTGCAACGTCGAAAGACTTGTTCCTCGACCACGGAGAAACGGCGTGGCTTGGCGCGTCGCCAACTGACACGACTGATGGGTTATCCTTTGCCAACATTGTGGGGTGAAAAAGTCGTGTTAGCTTATTGAAATGTGACGTTATAATTGGTGACATTTCAGGTTGCTTTTCGTTGAAATCGTAAATTGTGGGCAATTCACCTTCCTAGTTAACACAAGTGACTGATGTTAGGTGTAGTAGGCTGATGGACAACTCAGTTAATCTACTTACCAACCTTGACTATTCGAGGTCCTTGAGCGAACTTTATCTCCCATGATTTTTGTTTTCGCCTATGAATCGCCGGGATTAACTTTGGTCCTGAAACTGAATTTTGCACGCGATGTTTTGCTCCGGGGTGCTTCAATATCGAGCAAAGGATTTATTGTGCACAGAACGATAAATATCTCTCCGAGCTTCCAAACATGACGGTCGAGTTTTCAAATCCGTCAGGAAATGCTTGTATGTCGTGGCTCAACGAGTCTGTGTGTAAGCGCCGCTCCGACGCATGACGTGCCGAAATAGTCAGCGGCGGTCTTCATGGATCGGCAAGGTAAACATTGCTTACCCATGCATGGGATGCAGTGCTAGGTTGAACATATTTCATTTTGTAATGAACGTGACTTCAAGTATACCCCAAATATATTGGCACGTAAATAATAAATATTATCCCAAGTATTCTTCCCTTTCGGCCTAGCCCACCGATTTCTTCTCAAATGAATGCAAGTACGATAAAAACATGGTTGCAGCTTGTTTTTGCGCTTTCGGCTGAAAATCCGTTGAGCGGGTGGAATGCACTCGAGCACACTAAATGGGTGCCTTTTCCTTTCAAGAGGGCGCCTATTCCTCTCTGAGGGGCGTAATTTCTGGAGGGACACCATCTTCCATGGGGAGCGGACACCTGCCCCCAGTACCCCTGCCCTGTATCCGCGCCTGTCCTGTGATAATGTCAGCCGGTATTAACCTGCATCGACGTTTCGTAAGCTAGTAATGAAATAAAATATCAACATAATTGCACATGATTATTGAGGTATTTGCTCAAACATGTCAAGATTGTCTTTTTCCATATTTCTGACATCTTGGATTTTGTCACCCAACAGAGAAGTCGGTGCGAAGGAAGAGGTGCAACCGCGGAGTGTGGAATCAACGTTTGCATATTTAATAGATGACATAAAACATGAGCTATGGCCAGCCAGAACTCAATCGAGTGTTGTCACTGTGAACGGAAAATATTGGCCTTCCAGATGGCGTAAACTAATGGCAGGAACAGAAAATAGTTTGTTGTATAGTTAAAATAGTTGAATTATATTTTATCAACTTACCTCATCGTCAGGGACCATTTATCAACATAGCGGGGTAAGTTCATGAACCGGAAGTTGTGCGATGTTTTGCTCTCGGGTGGAAAGCCACGTGTATGTGAAGACAATGTGTGATCGGTGATGATGCTAGGCTTCGGCTTGGTGTAGGCGTAGCTATCTCCGCGCTGTCTTTCTAGATTGGCAAGATATTTTCAGTTTCACCAAAATTGTATGCACTAGACCCCGTCCATCCAACCTCGCTGACTAGAAAAATAACTAGATTGCCAGTTTCCTTCCAGAATTAGTGTACGGGACCCACTGGGGTCAGGTATTTGAAATCAAGCTTGCTGTATGCTAGAATTTAACATGAATACAATTAAAACAATGACAGAAATATCCTGACGTATTCTTGATGAAATGTGTAACTATGTCATGCACAAAAGCATGCACACAGTTGTGAGTTGATTAGCTTTCTATGTATTGACCGGTAGGAGCAGGTAGTAATATCGAAATATTTCGCCTTCATTGGTGAGACCTCACCCGTGGCATGCGGTACTATTGCATTCACCATATGCTGAAGCATCCCTGATGCATTAGCACAAGCATTTAGGAAATTAGCTTGTGCCACTGGGAGCCATGTTAATGTATCTAGAAAACGATTTAGCCCGAGGACATTTTTAATTTCCCATGAGTATGAACTCGACACGATTTTCAAGAAGGAGATGTTTTAAGGCGCCTTGTTTTAAGACATGAGGACTTAATTCTGAGTTCCGTGTTTGTTCGATAGCGCTACTTAATCTCATTAAACCAGTACAAATTGCATTAAATACACTGTGTCTGAATAGCTGAGGCGTGACATAGAAGCCGTAGATAAACACTACAGCAAAACGTGGACCGTAACCAAAGCGAAATACGGCACGATGGTTGTGAAACCCATGCTGAACTTCTTACTGCTGTGTTCGTCACTTCTGAACGATGTGGAAGTTCCCACAAGCTTGCTATGTTGACGACTACTGATGCATGAGATGACGTCTTCACTGTGCTCGACATACCAAGCTGAGTGCCTGTGCGGACGCTCGCAGACGCAGACGCATGCATGCAATTTCCATGTCATCAAAATGTCAAGGTGCTGAAGTATACCACTGTGAATCTGTCTAGTGCGTATCTGTTATCATTACTATGCAGATACAGAGGAAGGTTACCCGACCCTCCCCCCTTGTGAGCTTGTGACCTTGTGACCCCCTTGCTTAATCTTTATGCTTACCTAGGAGGTAATCCAATAACCTTAAAACAAAACAAGAACCAGACTCCAATCGCAAAGCTGTGTTACATGGAGCACGCTAGTTTTTGCTTCATGTCTCCAGTACTAACGTTTGGGAACGCTAGGAGAGTTGCAACGATTTCCCTGCACTGGAAAATGTGGAAAATGTCGTGCACCAGCGAGAGTTAAAATCCCCTCCCAAAAAAAAACAAAAAACAAAAAATCATCCTCTTCAATGCTACTATGAAGGTAACAAGTCAGGTGTCTGCTCGCTAATTCGGACCTTCTATGTTGGAGCGGTTTCCACCTACAGATGTAAATCTGTCGGCCGGTAAGCGACGTGCAGGATTAAGCCAGACTGCTGTCGGTTGACCACGCCTAATTTCGAAGACATCCCGTCCAAATCTTCCCGACTTCAGTGAGACTTTATCCCACTAGGATGATTGCTGCCAGATTGGATGGACTTGGACACGGAGGCAGCACTATAAATAGCCTGGACATTGATGGCTAGCCTGATGAACAGACAGCGATCAAGCCCAGTGACATTTTCAGCGCATCACCAGGCCATTTGTGAATTGGTTCAAAGAAAGCAGTGGATACTGCTACCAAAGCATTTCGATGCCACAGGTCACCTGCATGGAGTTCAACGTGTACAGTTTATGTCACTTCAATCTAGTCAATCTGTAGAAGACATTGGGAAGTCGAACACCCATCCCCACCATCAATTCCTATACCCATCAGGAATTCAAAATGTTCGGATCAGGTCAGCTAAACAAGGGATCAAGGACCACGGTGGGCGTTGTATCCACCAAAGGTCAACTGAAATAAAGTGCAGTTCAGCTACATCCAGCTAAACATTTTCAGCTGAGGTGACTACGGGTCAATCATGATCAAGCTACCAACATTATTTCTTTAGCAGTCCCGTGCTCATAAGTTATCATTCTACCAAAGCCCAATCCTCTAGAACCTCTACTAATCATAATTATATGACAAGAATGTCTGCTTGCGATGCCAACATTTGAGGTCAGATGGGTTGCGTTATGTCCAGAATATCATCGTTCATGTGAATCCATATCAGTCATGTGAAAGTGGCATCGATATTTGATCTGATAAGCTTTAATATGCCCACAAATTCATGCAAAATTGACCTTTGGTTACGGTTCATTTGTCATGAAATGATCTGGGTTGTGGCCTGACAATATTCATCCACAAGACTTTAGGTTCGATATCAGCCGGAACACGGCGGCATCAGTACAGCACTTTGGCTGGTGGTCAGATTCCATTGATAAGTGAACAATGATTGACCTTTAACACACAGCTAATATGTAAATGTAAAGAAAACGTCGCTTTATCGCCTAACTCGAACTTGTTTTGCAGATTTTAACAATCACAACTGGCGCGGTACAACTGCTTTTTGTCTAGACATATGAAAACGATAAAAAGTGTATATTTTGTATTTACCTATATACCCACTATTCACAGCTCTGAAGCTTGATAACTTTTCCCATCATCATTCTCTGACATACCGGAGAAAGTCTTGGTGTTGGCGTTAGTCTGAGAATATGTTCATCTCCCACAAATTGCAGTCGCTAATCTGGGCATGCATTTCGGCGAATTCGCATACCAATTGCGTCGGGTCGGTTGGGGCGCGCCGGCCAGTTCCGGTTGGGGTCGAGAGACTCATGTGTACATGTCAAACAGAAAGCACGTTTCAGTCTGGTTCATATTGACGGCTGTGAGGTGAGACCCTCTGCTGACGCGGCTGGGACAAGCTGCGTTGCAAATTCAGCAACACTGAGGTGCCCGGCTCCCTAAAGCATGGAAATCAACACCCACGTGTGTACTAACCTACCTAGGTGTCCAATTGGTAATCCTATCCTGGGTTCCTAAAATATGAACAGCTTCATCCAAAGACAATTCAAATTAATGATGAATGCATACGCTTGGCTATCCAGAAATGTTCACACCCATGATGTATGCAAAAATCACGGGAAAACGACGGTCTCAACCGTCTCAACAGCATGCAATGCTTTACAGAAATGCTCTGCCACGTTATGCCTAACTCCCAGTTCCTGGTTTGACAGCCGGCTCAAATTCATTAGAATGAGGCCGTTGGCTAACACACATGTTGCGATCAACATACACATGTGATTGGCTGGCCTCCAGTAGTTGTTACTGGTAGTCAGCTGATGCACTTGAGCTAAATTTTCCTTTTTACGCTATCATTTTCAAGTCAAATAATAGAGAAGTGACTTCAGCTTAACCATTATTTAGCTGCGCCATATTCGTAAACATTCGCGCTGATTGATTCATTGCATATCTAATGTTGCGTTCATTCAAGTAAAATATGTTGTCCCGAGACACAGTGTCCGCTGGCAATCACTCTTGTTCTGCTCTATCTAGCAACTTCAGGCTCTTCTTCTATGGCAATGTCCATGTGTTTGGGGAAGAGGCGAGAACTGATTTGGCCCCTCCATAACCGCAGTTAGAGGGGGAAAATATAGCCGAGATAGCCCCTGGGCCCGCCCTTGCAAACACTCCAGTAAATGCCTGGATTTTGTCAAGAAGTTGTTAGAGAAGGAGACAACATTTGGTTTTTAGTTCCTGTTATCCATCATCGTTTTCTGAGCACCATCTGTTTCGAAAACGCTGACTTCAACGTTCCATCCCACGTTTCCTTCCACTAGGTCTTGCCTCTTCAGCGACATTCACATACCTCTGTTCTTATATCAAACTAAGTGTTCAGTTTGCAATGAAGAAGAGCAGAAAACCACATTTGCTTTACTAAGGCTACGGCGAGGAGCCGATGATTGACTGCATTTAGCCATCGACATTTTTGATCCTACCTGAACGGTCAACCAAAGTAGTTATATATTTGTTTGTTGTAAACATGAAAGTATAAGAATGGAGATTATGAGTCATGCGGCTTGTTGCGCCTCTTAGAAAGAAAGTTGAATCCTTTGCACTTCGAGGCTAGGCTGCCACACCGCGATGACTAGCGTAGGTCCTAGGTCCTAGGACCTTGCTCACTCGAAGCCAACTTCCATTATGCTACTCAACACATGTGTGGTGACATATCAAAGTTTAAGAAAATGTAGTACAGTTCCAGCCTCACGAGATCCGCCATCGTTGGCAACGCACTTATCTTTCCACAACATGCATCTACGGCGGTCTCCCGATTCGTCTTCGAGAAACCTTGGAACTCAGACCACACTTGGCCGACTGCTGACTTGGACGTGTTCCTGCGGAGGATTGTATCGACGTCCAGCGGGGTGAGCGAGCAGGCTCGGATGACCCCCGGCTGCTCGCGCCAGTCGACGCTGTCACCAGCTCTCCTCGCTCTGCAGCACCATCGTCAGGAGATGCGCTATCTTACGGC